>CM029016.1:65531496-65590809 GCA_016801055.1 Panax notoginseng
TATGTTATTCTAATCGATCAAATGATCTTATTACTGATAGGTGTTGTATAACGATAGGACTAAGTTGCGTACTGTAAGCAGCAGACCAGCAAGTATCTTACCTTTGCATTTTCTTTATGCAATGGACATGAGTAAGAAGTTTCATAATTATATTATTATTACTATGCTATATTATTAAATCTATTGTGATATATTCTATATCCCTGATCATTGTTTATCAACATGTTAGTATATGGTAATTCAGATATATATTTTGTTCTTTAAATTTCTAAATATTGTTATACGAGTGACCTCACTTAGATAATCATTGTATTTAATCACATGTTGATATATATATATATATATATATATATATATATATATTATATAAATATATATATATATATATATAAGCCATATAAGCTACTTGATCAGCTAGACAAACAAATTCAGAAATATCGTTGAATAAGTTAAAATCTTTTTTTGTATCCAATCAGCTAGACTAAGTATGAACATCCCTACACGGGAAAACTTTTATGCGCCCAAGGCGGACAGAGTGAACGATAACATTGTTCTTATAATGTAGTATTGATCAATACATGGTATATGGGAAGTACAACCTCGTGTCCGTAAGTTATGACGGTTTGCAGATGAAGTTCTGTCTAACCTTATCGAAAATTTATAACAATGTTCATAGTATGTCGACTACCCTATATATTATAGTCAATACGTAGGTTTCAAAATTTTGAGATAGAATTGTTATGTTATTATTATCGGTTCAGTTTACTTCACAACTATAAATTCGTTGTAGAAGTGATGTTCAAAGAAAACATTTATTTATTTCAGATAAAATATCATAATTGTTATTACTTACTGGGCACTCAAATGCTCATCCTTGCTTAATTTAAATATTTTCAACTAAGTGTGAACGATCAGAGAGCTCTGCTAAGAACAAGGAAAAGGAAAAGGTGTGATAACCCGAGATTTCGAATAATTAAGAATTTGCGAATAATTTTTTTTAATTAATATTAATATTAATTATCAATTTTGTACAAGTATATGTGATACGAGTCTCGAGAAAGTTAATTTTGTATTGACTAATAAAATTAGAGTAGAGTTGTGCTTAACAGCTTTAGAAACCCTAACCCTAATTTCTGGATAGGGATTCGGTAGAAAATATAATTAAAATAATTATATTAATAAGTTCGTGTTTGTATCGAAGAAATTTATTGATCAATGATTGATCGATAAGGTTTGAAATTAATAAAACCTAATAAGAGATTAGAAACTCTAATCTCAGGATCAAAAAACTCTAACGTACCGTTGGAAACCCTAATCGAAAGCCGAAAAAAACCCTAATTTTAAATTCGAGAATCCTAAACCCTAAATTAGGAAACCCTAATCCTAATTGGCAAGCCTATTGTGTGTATTAAACTTTAATATGATTAGAAACCCTAATTATATTTTAGTTATATTAATTTCTATTTTACAAACCCTAATTGTAATTTAGAAAAATTATTTTTCTAATTAAAAGCCTAATTCTTGGGTTATAAACCCTAATGATCATTTTGACCCTAATTGCTAAATTAAGCAATTTTAATTAGGAATATTAATCCTAATTAGTAAGATTGAATTTTATGATTAGGAAATATTATATATTTATCGAATCCTAATTGTAATTTGGAATTATTAATTTTTTTATTTGGAAACCGAATTTGAAAATTTTGAAAATTAAATTGGAAATCTAAAGGGTTTAAACCCTAAATCCTAAAGGGTCCAAACCCTAAACCCTAACCTAAACTCTAAACCCTAAGGGTTTGAACAAATGACAAGAATGCCATTAATTGTATTTTAGAAATGACCAAAATACCCTTTTAGTTTAATTTAATTTGATAACTTGCATAATTGTTAGCTACTTTAGTTGTTGAACAACTTTGTTGACTTGTGTGACACAAAATATCAGCTCCCAGCCGAAATTATAGCAGATCCAAGCAACATAGAAGCAATATTTATAGATTCAAGAGAGAGAAAATCCATTAAATTGCTCCTTTAGACAAGTTGCCCTCACTAACTCTCTCTCTCTCTCTCTCTTCTCACTCACTCTCTCTCATCTTCATCTCTCTCTACATACTAAATAATCTTAGGCAAATCAGTTCTATAAACACCCACTTGATCACCTAGATCAGATTTGGAGAGCAAGAATCAAAGATTGTTCAAGAAAGGTATAAAACCTATTTTTATTTTTGATCTTGTATGCTTTTAAAAATTTTGTGTTTATGTGTTTAGATTTATGTTAGAAGTTGTTTTTAGACGATCTATGATGGATCCATAGAATTAAATGGTTTTAAAATAGTGTTTTTCAAAATCTGTTCTTGAGCAATTTTTGTGGTCTGACAAGAAATGTCAGTCGCCACAGATCCTTGCTCGCTTAATATTTTTGTTCTTTTAAGTTTTGGTTTTGTAGCCTGGTATGTGGGCTTTAAGCTTCAAGTGGTAGTATAGTCATTAGACGTCTGGATTTAAAGATATAATCGGTCAAAACCCGTTGACCGGGCATGACAAGCACAATATGGGCAACCCATAAATTGAAAATATCCGTCTGACAACGTTTTGTGGGCTTAATATCTGACAGGTTGTTCGTGTTATGATGTTTTTGTTGTGACGTATTTGTAAATAGTTATATGTACTATGTATCGGTTGCCTTATATCGTGTATTATATCAACAGAGCAAACGTAATAGTTGGTCAAAGTAGGCCATTCGGCCATGACTTCACTTTCTGGGAATTTCCATAAAATTTATGAACTTAGTTTCTGACAACATTTGACCAAGTTGAATCTGGCGATGTAGATGTTGATTAACTGTTATGTTGTGATGTAAATGTACTTTGACACTAGTACTATAACTTTGGACCATAACATAACTGATTCGACCACCGGAGCTGGAAGAGAATTTAACCACAAAGTAGACAGTCGAAGCTGTCTGGGTTTATGGGAAACCCAAAAAGCCCAGAAGCTTCTGACAGCTACTTTGGGGCTTTAGATCTTGCAAATTTGTTGTTGTATGATCAAGTTGTTGGTTGTGTGTTGTAGTATTACATTTTGGCTACACAATCACAGTTTAAGCTAGCCCAGAAACGTATTACACCAAGAATCATGGCCGGTCAAACAGGGCAGGTTGATAGTGAAGCTGTCAGTGTTCTTGAGCTCAAGAACACCAACAGCGACGCTTTCTGTCGCTAAAGACCTACAGCGACGGTTTTAATTATTTTAATTTCTGAATTTTCAGAAAATGAATAAAAAAATAGAAATAAATTCTAAAAATTACCAAAAATTATTTTAAAAATTATTTTAAATTATGAAAAATAATTTTTGACCAATTGGAATATTTTTCTTTAATATTTACAATTATTTAAATATTAAAAGTATTTAATTTATTTAATTAGTGTATTAAATAAATTAGAGAAAAATGATTTAATATTATGAAAAATTATTTTAAATAAGAATAAAGTGTTAGAAAATATTTTAAATTATAAAATATAATTTTCAATATTTTTGGAGAATTCTCATTAATAAATTAATATTAATGATATTAGATTTATTTAATTATGATATTAAATAAATGAATTAAAAATGATTTTATTGATTTAAAAATCATTTAAAAATGAGAAAAATGATTTAAAAGTATTTTAAGTTATAATTAATGACTTTTAATATTTTGATAATAATTTTATTAATATTTAGATATTAATGGTGATGATTTAAAAATAATTTTAATTACTTTAAAAATCATTTAAGTAGAATATTGATGATTTAAAAATATTTTAAGTTATTAATAATAACTTTAATATTTTGACAAGTATGTTATTATTATTTTATATTATTAAATATTAATAATTGTAAGATTATTTGATAATTAAATCATTTAAAAATGATTTAAGTGTTTGAAAAATTATTATAAATTATAATAATTGTTTATAAATTATTAAAAGCTTCCGGAAAATATTATAAATGATATTTGACTTATCTAAAATAATATTGAAGCTTAGAGACCAAGTTTAATTGACAATCAATGTGTTAATTATCGGCTAGGGTGACCAGAACACCGAGAATGGACTGAGGTCTAACCAGACCAAAATAGTTAGACTCGATAAGTGTTTATATAGGTTATAAACACTAATGTGGCAATGTGGTAATGTGCTTAGGAGAAGTTTGATTGTAGAATACAGTGTTACGTGTTATAAATGATTATGCTAATTGTGAGACCGACATTGTTGATTATAGGTCTTACGAACGCATTTAATTATATTGTGTAGCTGTAATCAACGTGAAAGGCAAGTTTCTTAACTCAACCTTGAGTTATATTCATTCAATTATTTTAATGGTTAATTATTGATAATTATACCATGTCTAGGGAATTTATTGTTGATTATTCGCAGTTAGTGCATGATTAAAATTCAAATTGAATTACTGATTCGAAAAATATATATTCGTAGAATTACTGTTGTTGGATATTTATATCTGTAAAAACTAATATTGGCAGTATAGATAATTCCTGTTTATTGTCAAATTATATTGAGAAATGTCTTAGCTAATTATTCTGGCTAGACGAACATTTGTTAGAACTTGATAAATACGAGAAGAGAAATCAATTATTATTGATAGATCGATGCCAATTGTTTTGACTAGATCAATAAGTAGATAGAATTTGAAATCACGGTATTTCGTTGTTAAATCAAAAATCTTGATTCTAAGACTGAGAAGAACAACCTTTTATATAAAGGGAACATTTTGGGTCGTATATTCGACCATTGCGCGCTGTTAAGTTTTATGCATAATATAGGGTACAAGGAGTTGGCCGGCTCTAAGTACTTGCATAGGGGAATGATTTAATCTTTATGGTTATCTGATACACCTGGGTATATCAAAGTCGAATCTTTGATAGTTACTCGAGAAGAGAAGTTCTAGATCTAGTGTGATCATTCAGCATAAATCTGAAAAATATTCCACTTTGCTATTGCGTAGAATTAATTCTTGATTATTCAATAGAATATCGTAGAAACTTTGAAAGTGTTGTACTCTTTCATTATCAGATTATTGCGTTGCCTAGAATACGAGAAGATTTGTTATTGAATAACGATTTGTTCAGCTATTTCAAAGTTCACCGAACTTTGGTTTCATTCTATCAAAATAGATAGTCTGTTCTTATTGATTCGTATACATTTATTGTATGTCTTAACTTGCGGGGCAAACTTGTTGCTCACCCTTGCTATAAATAAAACTTTTCAGCTAGGGACGAAGTTATAGAAGGTGTTGCTAAGAAGAACAAGGGAAAAGTCATAGTTATAAATTAGTTATGATGAACAATATTATTATGTTATATTGTATTGTAAACCCTTTTTGTATATCAAAAGGGGTATTTCTGTAATGTTAAGGTTAGTGAACCTAGGACTTATGTATTAACAATATATGTTAATGACTTATGTATTACTATTCATATTTAAATGGGTAGTTAAATTTTATTTATATTGTGGATCGTGAGCACCAAACTCGGGGGTCAGGTAACCCGGATTTGGGGGTGTCACAAAAGGTTGCTGAATGAATGAATGAACGTTATCTTATGTAATAGTTTAATACTTTTAAGACAAGTATGATATATATTATCTATCATGGTTTGTAATGAATGTTTAAAGGTTACGTACTTAGGATTAGGCTCTGATAAATGTAAGTTAAGTTTGATATTTATATTATTATTATTAGTATTATTCCGCTCATAGAAATGGTATCGTGATGAACCGAGTTTAGGTTTCAAGTACCTGAGTTCGGGGTCTTCACAAGTTGGTATCAGAGCTTAGGGTTTTAAACCTTAGGTGGGTTAGACCTTAGGCTATAACCTTAGAACAGAGGGAAATGTTGAAAATTTAAATAACTCATATAGAGTTTAAAAGGAGATGAATCAGATAAGTTCATCGTCAAACAAAATAAAAGATAACTTATATAAAACTATAAATTGTTGTATGTATATATTAAGTGATAATCAGGATAACTTAGGTGTGTAGATGTCAGATAGAAAAGAATTAGAATACCGTCAAATCGTAAAGAAGAAGTCAACCTCCATAACCGAGCCAATATCAAAGCCAATAGCTGAAATAGAGGCTCACAATGAAAGTCACCTCAATGAGGTGGATATTTTGAAAAGTATAGTACCGGACCCTGAAACGATAGTATAACTGATAGGTAAAGTATAGTTAAAGAATATGTGGTCAATGTCGAGTTCTTAAACTCATATGTTTGTGGTGAGCTCTTAAACTCATAATGTATGGTGAGTTGGACGAATTAGGTGTAGTTAGGTGTGAATGGATTATTGAGGATAATGGGAATAGACAGATTTCTAAGCAATTGATCCTTAGTGGAGGCGTAAGAAATAAGTAGTAATAGTATTACTTGAAAAGGTATGATTATATGTTATGTATATGATAGGTATATTTGTATAAGGTAATATTTTTCAAATTTTGTATAAGTGTGTCAGCGATTCCTGACTTTTGAGTCACAAAGGGATGGCGGATGATTAAAGCAATATGTGCTAAGTATGTCAAGTGCTATGAATATGAGTTTATGGGATTAATGAAATAAGTTGGTATAAAGATATTAGTTAATTATATGAGTACTGGTTAATGCAGAAAACCAAAATTTTCAAAATCTAATATTTTGAGTACATGATTATTTGAATAGACAGTTTTGTGTTATACGATAAGCCTTAGAATGTAAGAATAAATTGTGATAATGCCGCCAAGACGAAAAACAAAATTCACGGACAGAAGAACCTGTCGACAAAGCTGGAAGACAACCAGACCCGATACAAAATTTTGCGAATATGGACGATCAAGCTATGCAGAACGGAATACCAGTCGCCGGAAGATCAGCCAGATAATCGATCGACTAACGTCAAAGACTTCAAGGCAATCAGACCGCCAGGATTTAGAGGATCAACTGACCCGGTGGAAGCATTTGTGATAGCTAAGATAACGAAGGGGCAAAAGATAGTTTTGTCACCTATACGATAAAAGGAAAGGAGATAAAGGGCAAGTCTGCGTGATTTAAGTGTGAATCAATGGAGCATAAGGTGAAAGACTGTTCAAAAAGGAGAAGGGAGGCAAGGAATACGAATACGGGAAAGACAGCAGGACATTGGCGATGACGGGACCAACATCAAAAAACAAACCAACGAAATCAACCGCAAACATCTTCAACCTGACCGTTCAAGAAACTGTAACAGCCGGGGATGCAACTCCATGTATTACTCGAACCAATTTTATTTTTATATATTATTTTCTTATATATAGTAAATTAGTTTATAAAGAAATTTTGAGGGAGAAATTTGAGTTCTTTTAGAAATCAAATTTTCGTTTAATCAGAAAGATAAGCTTTATGTGTATAGTTAAAAATTAGTTCGATCAAATGATGATCAAGATCTACTTGCAAAGATTGTGTATACTATGTAACCGTGTATGTATAGGTGTTTAAAACGGTGATTCCGAGGATGGAATCTTTATAAGGGAGGGTGAATGTAACAACCAATATTTTCTATAAAAATTAAATCATAAATTTTGCGTATAAATTTTTTTTTATTTCAAGGATAAGGATTTGTACAAGATAATGTGTATATGTAATTATGTAATAAATAAAAATATATTTATTACATAAATATTTGCAAATAATTTTATTTTAGAATTATTGATTATTATAAAGCATATTCTTATAATAATTAATTTTATAGTAGAAATATTTTTATTAATTATTTTCCATGAAAATATAATTATATATTATTTTAATAATATATGAAATGATTTTTAGAATTATTTTAATAATTATTTATTTTATTATATGAATTTTTGCAAGATTAATTAAGTTAATTATTTTAACTTAATTAATAATGTTATATATGAAGAATAAATCAGATATGGAATCCAAACCATAATTTTGGATTTTTATCAATGGATAAGAATAATAATATAATAATATTATATTTTGATTTTTCAGTGCTATAATTATGTACTGTATATTTGTACACTGATAATGATTGGTCAATTATGGGGTATTATGATAAAACCCTAATTTTACTGACAAACACTAATTTCGAAGTCAAATGAGACTTTAAAATCTGTTAAGGCAATATGTTATGTGATTCATAATAATTATAATTATTAATAATCAAGAGAAAACCCTAATTGTAAATTAAAACCCTAATTTCCTAAATTAGAAACCTTAAATCAATAATTAACTTATTGATAAATGGAAACCCTAATTTGGAACTCGATTATGAGTTCGAGGTTGTTATATAACTGTGTTATGTGATTTATGTGGTGTATTATAGAATTTAATATTAATTAGAGAAACCCTAATTAATATTTAGAAATCCTAATTTTTTTAAAAACCCTAATTTCTTAAGTGAAAACCCTAAATTAATATTTGAAATCCTAATTTCTATATTAGGTAGCCTAATTAGTTATTATAACTAATTGCTAATTATAAACCCTAATTGTTAATTTTAGCAAGCTTAACTATAATTAGTAAATATTTAAACTTAAAATTTTATTTTAAGTAATTAGTAACCCTAATGGGTGGGGTAACCCTAAATATTAAATAATTAATACCCTAATGTTCATGTATAGTGTAATTAAGAAACCTAATCTAATTAAGTAAACCTAATTTGTAATTTTTAGAAACTAATTTTATTTTTAGTTTAATTTAAATCCTATATAAAAAAAACCTAGAAAATTATTTTGTGCTAAACCTTAGGGTTAAACCCTAAGGGTTTGTCATGTTTACAAGTTTGCCCTTAATTGTAAAAGCCAAAAGACATTTTTGCCCTTGTGTGCATTTTTGAAGCTAGCAAGTAGGGTTTGACATTAGGTGAAGTTGGTGACCAAATCCAACCACCCCATGTGACTTAAATTGACACATATCAGCCTCTATGCTCAGCCCACTTCATTACATATCATTATATATATAGATCAAGAGAGAGAGAAGCCACTTTATTTTTTTTTCATTCTTGCCTAAGCTCTTCTCTCTCTAAATCCAAAAATTTAGAGTGAGAGAGAGATATATATAAAGCTAATATCATATCTTAACTCTACATGATCAACAACAAAGGATCAGATTCAAGAAATCAAAGCATAAAGGTATAAACCCTAGAATTTAAAAATTTTATGATCTGATGTTAGATCTTGCTGTTTGTTGTTTAAAGTTGTGTCATAAGATGTTATTTAGTGATCTGGGTTGTTACATCCCAGATCCATAACATCAAAGTGCTCGAAATTGATGTTTTTCAAGTTCTGGAAAATGTTTAAAAATGAAGTCTGACAACGAATGTCAGGCCTTGTATCTCTGTGATCTTTAGTTATTTTTGTGATTTGAAAGTTTGAAGTTGTAGTCTGTAATGTTATGAGTAATCTGCAAGTTGGTTCATGATCATTGAATGCGTAAATCAGAAGTTATTCACGGTCAAAGTTCGTTGACCGAACACGAATTTAGTTTTCTGGGTAACCCAGAAAACTGAAGAACGTGTTTGGGCATTGACTTTGACCGGCTTTGCTTTTGTTTCTGTAAATTGTTTGGATCAATATTTGTATCTACATTATAGTATGTCATGAGTTCTACAAGTTCATAGTACTTTCGAACCTTAACAATTAACAGATCAATTGTGGTAATCGGTCAAAAGTCATTGACCGTTAAGTCTTACTGCCTGGGTAACCCAGAAATGTTGAGGCAGTGGTCTGATAGGTACTTTAGAGACTTAGATCTTGTAATGTAATGATATCTGGACACTATAAATGACCAATGAAGATACCCTGGTAGTTGGTCTACAAGACCCGACGTCTAGAACACCTATGACATAAACCGATTAACCGGAATAAGGTCACCAAGGTCGTTGACCGGTATTGACCAAATTTTTCTGGGCAGCCCAGAACTTGATGAACAGCCCTGACAATCATTTTAAAGGCTCAGATCTTGCGTCTGAGTTGTTGTATGACCAAAATAATTCTGAATACTTGTAGTTCTACATTTATACTACACGATCAATGCTTTAGATCGATCATAGCATGCAAGAACAAAGAAATTATAAGTGGTCAAAGTTGACCCCTCGAGCACTGACCTGTCAGTGTTCTAGGGCTCAAGAACACCTAAGGCGACACTTTTCTGTCGCCAAAGGCTTTAGCGACGGACTTAGTAAATTTTAATTAATTAATTTCCAAAAAAATAATTAAAAATAGAAAATAAATTCTAAAAATTACAAAAATAGTTTTAAAAATTATTTTAAATTTCAAAAATTAGTTTTTAATTATTTTGAATATATTTCATAAATATTTAATATTTTTGGAATATTAAAAGTATTTAATTTATTTAATTATAATATTAAATAAATTATTTAAAAATGATTTTAATACATGAAAAATCATTTAAAATTATATTATGGTATAAGAAAATAATTTAAGTTATTTTTGATAACTTTCAATATTTTGTGATGAAATTTCATTAATTAATTAATATTAATGGTAATTAAGTTATTTAATAAATGTATTAAATAAATTATGGAAAATAGAATTAATGATATAAAAATTATAAAAAAAATGATATAAAGGTTATAAAAATATTTTAAGTTATAAAAAAATGACTTTTGATATTTTGTCACGAAAAATATTAATATTTTAATTTTAAATGATATTAAATTTATTTAATACTTATATTAAATAAATTAGTTTAAAAATAATTTTATTATTAGAAAAATTATTTTAAATGAAAATAAATAGTTTAAAAATATTTTAAGTTATAAAATATAACTTTCAATATTTAAAGGTAAATTTCATTAATTATTTACTATTAATGATGTTAGAATTATTTAATAATTATATTAAATAAATTAGTTTAAAGATGATTTTAATATTATAAAAATTATTTAAAATGAAAATAAAATGTTTAAAGATATTTTAAGTTATGAATTATAACTTTTGATATTTAAAGGATAATTTCATTTATAATTTAATATTAATGATATTAATAATAAATGATATTAAGTTTATTCAATAATTATATTAAATAAATAGTTTTAAAATAGTTTTATTTATTTAAAAATCATTTAGAAAGGATATAAATGAATAAAAATATTTTACGTTATGTTTAAGAACTTTTAATATTTTGATAAGTAATACATTAATACTTTAATATTAATGACAATTATTTAAAAAAATGATTTTAATTCTTTTAAAAATCATTTAAGGGTGATATTAATACTTTAAAAAGTATTTTGAGTTATTATAAATAACTTTAACCTTTTGGTAATGGTTTCATTAATAGTTTAATATTAATTAAATATTAATGATGATAGAATTGTTTAATATTTAAATTATTTAATAATGATTCCGGTGTTTGAAAATTCATGATAAATTATAATAAATATTTTTAAAATTATTATAAGTCATTTAAAAAT
This sequence comes from Panax notoginseng, assembly GCA_016801055.1. Taxonomy (NCBI): domain Eukaryota; kingdom Viridiplantae; phylum Streptophyta; class Magnoliopsida; order Apiales; family Araliaceae; genus Panax; species Panax notoginseng. Next base: position 65,542,961 of record CM029016.1, read on the forward strand.
AATATGACTGATACTTACAGTTATTGAACTACAGGATAGAGTCTTAGACTCGATAATTACCCGATAAAGTCGTCGGTACACCGACATGTTTTTGAAATTGATCTGGATTTAAATAATTTGATTAGTTATGTGTTTATTTGTGATTCAATGGTTGTGGAACATATGTGACAATGTGATTAGGTTATGTGCTGACTGCAATAAGCAGTGCTATGTGTTATAGTATGTTATTCTAATCGATCAAATGATCTTATTACTGATAGGTGTTGTATAACGATAGGACTAAGTTGCGTACTGTAAGCAGCAGACCAGGCAAATATCTTACCTTTGCATTTTCTTTATGTAATGGACATGTGTAAGAAGTTTCAGAATTATATTATTATTATTATGTTATATTATTAAATCTATTATGATATATTCTATATCCCCGATCATTGTTTATCAACATGTTAGTATATGGTAATTCAGATATATATTCTGTTCGTTAATTTCTAAATATGGTTATACAAGTGACCCCACTTGGATAATCATTGTATTTAATCACATGTTGATATATATATATATATATATATATATATATATATATATATATATATATATATATATATATATATATATATATATATATATATAAGCCGTCTAAGCTACTTGATCAGCTAGACACAAATTCAGAAATATCGTTGAATAAGTTAAAAAAAATTTGTATCCAATCAAATTATTTTGGTTCGAATTCCAGACTAAGTATGAACATCCCTACATGGAAAAACTTTTATGCGCCCAAGGCGGACAGAATGAACGATAACATCGTTCTTGTAATGTAGTATTGATCAATACAAGGTACATGGGAAGTACAACCTCGTGCCCGTAAGTTATGATGGTTTGCAGATGAAGTTCTGTCTAACCTTATCGAAAATTTAAAATAATGTTCATTGTATGTCGACTACCCTATATATATAGTCAATACGTAGGTTTCAAAATTTTGGGATAGAATTGTTATGTTATTATTATCGGTTCAGTTTACTTCACAACTATAAATTCGTTGTAGAAGTGATGTTTGAAGAAAACATTTATTTATTTCAGATAAATATATTCATAATTGTTATTACTTGCTGGGCACTCAAATGCTCATCCTTGCTTAATTTAAATATTTTCAGCTAAGTGTGAACGATCAGAGAGCGCTGCTAAGAACAAGGAAAAGGAAAAGGTTGCTGAATGAATGAATGAACGTTATCTTATGTAATAGTTTAATACTATTAAGACAAGTATGATATATATTATCTATCATGGTTTGTAATGAATGTTTAAAGGTTACGTACTTGGGATCAGGCTCTGATAAATGTAAGTTAAGTTTGATATTTATATTATTATTATTAGTATTATTTCGCTCATAGAAATGGTATCGTGATGAACCGAGTTCGGGTTTCAAGTACCTGAGTTCGGGGTCTTCATAATGGACCTTTTCAGCTGTAAGTAGCTTGTATATGTATCTGTGATGTTTGGATCTCCTCAGATGGTTTTCATACCCACGAGGAATTCAGCATCTTGTTGTACATTATTTTCATACAGATGCCTCGAATCTATAAAATAAAATTAACCAAGCTGAATATTGAATAAAATGGGAGTGTAAAAGGTCTCAATTACTATTGAGCACTGGATTTGAAAAACCTCTTTTAAAACATCACTGCCATATCTTGTTTAAAACTGAATTTTTATATAAATTCAAACCCTATGTATATAGGTCCGAACGAGACCTCGCACTACTTCTAAATAAAAGCATATTGACCCACACACACACATTCATATAACAGTTTCTTGAAAAGTGGCGGTCACCGTGGCAACACAGATGTCGGGGGGTGCCTAACACCTTCCCTCCGTATAAGCAAGTCCCTGGACCCTAATTGAATCTTGGTTTCACCGACCCGTTTAGCAGTGTCACATCACTGGGTCAATGTGCAAATCTTTTCTCAGTTGTGTTGGTACAACCAGCTAAAAAACTAACTGGCAACTCTTGTAGTCCCATCGTCGACATTACACATTTCGAACCTTTTTAACTTATTTTTTCAAATAAATCTCACCTAAAATGAGAACACAAAAAACAGGTAACGAAAAGGGACAAATAAAAATCCCGACGTCGACAGGAAGGTTGGTTGTGTTTTACAGATTCGTAATAGGATCATATTCATCGAAGGAAACATGGATCGTGCAGTTCATCCCGTTCAATGCATAAGATATCTACATGGAAGTGTTTTGAATATTGTTTTAATAGACTATGCATATAATTTTGGTTTATTTGACTTCTTTGTGATTAGACAAAAAGAACTTGTTGATTTGTTTTGTTTTGTGTTTAATCCAGGAATTCAATAGAGTTTGTGTGAGAAGCATGGCGAATTTTAAGTATTGATATTTGATCTAGGAGCATTGATAAATGTGTTTCTACGAAGAATCGAGATCATTAGATTGACTTTTGATCCGGGAATTCATCATTGGCAGAATCTATTACATGAAGAGATCTATATAATGATATTTGATTCAGGAGGAGTTGGAATTGTTCAAATTCTTGCTTGCGTAACTGATATTGCTTATTCATTAATTTTATCAGTTGAGACTTGTGGTTATGTTTTGTTTGGTGATTCTAACTTGGTTTATTTTAATTTAGGATCATATTTATGGACAAATCCTTTTCAGAGGAATGATACAATCTTGATTAGGCTCACATCAAACGATAATAACTCAATTCAAGATCCAGTGGTTCATCAAGTGATTTTAAATAATTAGGCTAAAAATTATTCAAGAGATTATAATTCAAGCATTATTGGGCTGACCCAATTAGTCCATTCTATTCAATCCAGCACTAATTATCCAATTGATTTTGGATTCAATAAATCACATGCACGAATTTTGGGAGTTAAATTATAATCTGCAGTTTGCAAAGGAATGCTACACTCACGTGGGGCCTACTAAATAACATGAATCAAGCAGACATGTTAGTTACTTTAATTAAGCATATTTAGTATGGGCATACAATTCAAGACATGGAAAGGAATGATTAATATTCATGTGGGCCACGATTTCATATATAGTCAGCAGACATGCATGCTAAATTGTGGGTTTTCTATATATGGGTCATATTTTGGAAGCTAACATATTATATCCAATTCCAAAGGGAACATCCGTGTTATTCTATAATTCTAAATGGAGGAAGGCTTGTTCACACGACAATTTAGCTTCTGAACGCAGTAAGTCAGATACTCACGCGGAAATTGCAAGATCTGAACGCGGCAAGGAAAAATTAGATTTTTAAAATTCTATTATAATTAGGATTTATTATTAGTTAAGATTTTCTTTCTAAATAGGTTTCTATTGCTTTATAGAAATAAGGATTTCTATTCCAAATTGGTTTGTAATTCCTATTAGGATTAGAATAACTTGTTCCTATTATTTTTAGAATTTGGATTATTTTGAGTAGTATAAATAGAGGTCCAAGATGATGTAATCAAACACAATATGCATTATTCATTATTCAATATATTTGTGAGTTTATTCACTACTTTTGGTTCTTTGAAGAATTCATAAGAATTAGTAATTCTTAGTTATTTCTTTGAGATTCAATTTGACTTATCATACAACAATTCATAATTGTGTATAGCGTCTTCTACTACATCAGTCGTCGATTGTACTGAGATTACCGCTTCACTATAAGCGAGGGGTCAAGGTGTCGTTGGTGTCCATTCAACGCATATTTCCGAACGCGAGCAATTGTACCAAGATTATCGTCTACATATAGGCGAGGGGTTAAGGTGTTCTAAGTAATCCATCCTACAACTTTGCTAGAAATGATCGGGGCGACCACCACCGCGGAAGCGTGGTGGGCCCATAACCCACAGGTCCCAGGATCGAAACCTGGCTTTGATACCCCATAGAGGTGCTTCGCGGTGGTTGATCATGTCTGTATATATATATTTATAGCTTTTATATTTATAAGTGCTTACAGCTTTCATATAAATTGCTACATCATGTGAGCCTAGGAATCATGTGATCACAGATTCAGTCTACTGAATCTAGATTCGATTCCCGTGATGGACATTTTTAGCAGTACATGGGTTGTAAATTATTCGCGTTGTTCGAATTTCCTTAGATGGATCTCATGCCCACAAGGAGTTTGGCATTGCTATGTATATTATTTTCTCGAAGATGCTTTGCATCTCGAAAATAAAAGCAATCAAGCCGAACATTTAATAAAATGGAAGTATCAAATGCCTCAATTACTATTGAGCATAAGGGTTTGAAAACCTTCTTTTTATAAATCATCACTGCTATATCTTGTCAAAACTAAATTTTTATATAAATTCAAACCCTTTGTATATAGGTGCAAACGAGGCATAGCACTACTTCCAAATAACTGCACATTGACCCACACACACACACACATTCATATAACAGTTTCTTGAAAAGTGGCGGTCACCGTGCTAACACGGATGTCGGGGGGTTCCTAACACTTTCCCTCTGCATAAGCAAGTCCCCGGACCCTAATGAATCTCAATTTCACAGACCAGTTAAGCAGTGTCACATCATTAGGTTAATGTGCAAAACTTTTCTCAATTGTGTTGGTACAACCATTTATAAAACCAACTGGTGACTCTTACAGTCCAATCGTCGACATATAAATGTTGGACCTTTTCACAACTTGTTTTTTCAAACAAATCTCACCTAACATTAGAACACCAGAAGACAAGAACAAAAAAGGGACAAATAAAATCCCGACGTCGACAGGTGTCGACTCTGCTGGGGACTTCCAGTAAGAGGACTTAAGCCGCTACTACAAACTTTTCAAACTACTATCTGCTTGTGTGTGGATTTTCCATTTACATGTGAATTAATGTGTACAAATGCATTTACTTACCGCACTTAGTGCTTCGCACCATATCTACCTGTGATATAAGTGCTTCGCACATGTCACCATTTCCATACGGTGAGACGCGGTGTATGTGAATGTATGTTGTGTGGTCCCTCCACCAGGAGGCTATCCTGTCGGTGTTTGATTACTGGACTCGTAGGGAGACTAATTTTGATGAGGCTCAGGAAATGCACCACCCAAATTCGCTCCAGTTGAAAGACAGGATTAACTTCTCGTCAAGTAAATTGTAATGATTTGGGAACCTTCATGCCAAAAAACCGCGAGAGTAACCTAAAATGGGTCAGCCTCTGATTAACCAAATGCAGAGGGAAGTCTCTTCATACCTTCCCATTTCAATTACTTGTAATTTTAATTACTTGTAATTTTATTTCCATGACAATCTCAATTTAATGGAAAATATAAAGGAATATGTGTACATGAATTCCCTTTCGTATCAAAACTTGCCATGCTATCTGGTCAACTGACATCTGTTTCGTAGGATAATACTCCTAAACGGACCCATTAAGTAGCATATAATATTCCTACATTCACTAAGACTAAACTACCACTTCTTTTTGTAGGGAAGCAATTGATCCAATAACCCATTCAAAATCCAAAGAGGCACTAAGCCCACCATCAGACATGACTACAAGTGCCCAACATGATCCTACTCCTATTTCCCGCGAGGAGTTCGAAGGATTAAGGAATCAAACAGCAGAATTGGTTGTCTTTCTAAGAGAATAAAGTAAAAACACTCAGGGCCAAATAATGCCTACTCAACCAGAGTCATTCACACCAGGGGACAGTCAGGGTATTGGCAAAAAGATGGAAACCCATATACATGTACCTCATTCCAATAAAGGAACCAACAAACCCCATAAAATCACAAAACTCAAGGATGATAGAGAAACTGGGGATATAAGAAAGAAAGTCCAACAAATGGAGGAAACCATCCGGTCAATCAAAGGGACTGGAAACTATGGAAGTGTCACCTATTCAGATCTTTGCATATTCCCAGGGGCTCGATATCCTGACAAATTCAAAATCCCAGAGTTTGAAAAGTACAATGGGGCAGGCGATCCCTATACACACCTAAAAGTGTATATTGGCGAACTAGGGTCTTATGCTGAAGATGAAAGCCTCAGAATGCAACTTTTTCAAAAGAGTCTCACTGGAGAGGCTAAATCCTGGTATGCCCGACTTGACAATGCCTAAATCCACAACTGGAAAGAATTGGCCCACGCCTTTCTAAATCAGTACAATTTTCAGTTACAAATGGCACCGGATCGATACCAAGTGACTAAAGTTAAAAAGAAAAGTACTGAGTCTTTCCGAGAATATGCCCAAAGGTGGAGATATCTGGCAGCGCAAGTCATTCCATCAATGATAGAAACTGAAATGGTGATGACTTTCATAGACATTCAAGAGGCGCCTTACTATGAAAGAATCCTAGCAGGCATAGGAAAGCCATTCTCAGAAATTATTAAACACGGCGAAATGGCAGGGATGGGCCTAAAGGCAGAAAGATTAAAGACTTCACTACCTTGGAAGCAGTCGCCAAACATATACAGACTGGCAAGTATGCGAGCGATCCCAAGGGGGTACCCAATAAAGACGATGAAGATGTATCCCTTGTTGTATAGGGGCAAGCTAGGAGACCAAACTATAGTCCCCCTATTTGGAAAAAGCAAGACAATCTGCCATCTCAACAACAGGTTGCATTCAACCAATGCCAAGATAGAAAAAGAAAATTTGAAAGAACGGAAAATCAGGTGTTCACTCTACTAACCAATTCCCTTGAAAATGTCTTGACGATATTAATAGATCACAAGAAAATTACCGAACTTGCTCCACCTCTGGAACCAGGGAGCAAAAGATACAATTCGAGTCAGAGATGTGCTTACCACTCAGGGTCTCCAAGACACAATACATAAGATTGTTTGTCCTTAAAGCATAAGATTAAAAATCTGATTGAAAGTGGCAGTATTGTGGTCCAACCACCCGATCAACAACATGTCAACACCAACCCTCTATTACAGCATGATACGGAGGAAGTAAACATGATCGGGTTAAGAAGCGCTGAAATGTATCCAAATCGTAAGTACATATGAAGGGTGGAGGAATACCCCCAAAGGCATAGAATTAAGGTCCTAGAGTGGGAAAACTAGGAGGAGGGTATGCCAGTAATTCAAAAATTAGAGATGGTCCAGAATCAAGTAAATCTGCTGGCTAAGCTGATAGTGCGCCAACATCAGGATACGAGGCAGTTTTTCACTCAACTATTAGGAGACCAAGAAAAGGGGATGCTATTTTAAGTTATAAAACATGAATGTTAGTAAATATAATGATGCTCAACTTTAATAAATGTATTAGATAAGTTGTATAAGCATATTAAGCATATAAAAGAGAGACAAATCAGGCGTGTGACGAATAAACGTTGAAACGCCATGATAAGTGTTAATGAATGTAAAAAGTATTTTTAGCCAAATGAAATGAATATAATAAGATATGAAATGGGGTTAATATAAAACCAATTATGATTTCTAGCAAGACTTAAACACTTGAATGAACTTCGAGTATGAAATATAGTGAGATGTAAGTCGAAAGTCAACACAATCAAATTAAACATTGTGTATTGATAATAGGAAGGGTTATGAGATATAGAGTAAATTTTACATTACAACTAATATGCATTGCTATGTGACTAATAGTTGATCTGCATGATTATATAATTATGTAGGGCACACGAAGTGCAGATAGCTGTAAGCTGTTAAACTATTATTGGTAAACAACTATCAAGGCAAGTCTTTCAGTTCCTATTTGCTATGTGAACTTGATGATGAACTATTTTAAATCTTTATTGTGAAGAGCATGATGTGTTATATATGTTGAAAGTATGAAACATTAAAGCCAACTGATGACTACGTTGATTAAGTAATGAATATTGATTGAGTAAGAAACTCAATCTTTATACTTGTTATATTAACTGCATCATGTATGTTATGTTAGTCCAATGTTTATGAGATATATGTTAAGCATGTTATTATGTGCTATGTTATGCATGAAAATAGTTAAATTTTGATGGGCTGTCGAGCTCAACCTTGTAAATAACCACTTTTGCAGGTTAAGGATTCAAGGTAACGCTATGTGCTACTTGAAAAACATAAATCAGATGTAATGCATGAAGATTTATATGATTTGGTTAAGTTGTTATTATTTGAACAATGTTTAAGGTTCCAGATAATGTATTATGTTTAATAGATGTTGAGATATAAAGTTTAAGTTTTGTTCGTTGTATAAAGGGTATTGAACTTGGATGTAAGTTTTATCTATTAACTTTGATAAAGTGAGTAATGAACTAAGTATGGTTCAAAGGTAGGTAAAGATAAATATTTTGAGAAATGTACTTGATAAATCACAATGATTATGTAATGATAAACTGTCAAGTTTGAGTTATCTGATATGTAAATGTTATCGGATTGAAATGTAAAATTTTATATGATAACTGCGATGAAGCGAATCATAAAATAAAGTTGATTTAGAGATGTGTAAATGATAAAGGTTTTGATTCAGGAAATTAAAGTAAGAAGATATAAAAGTTTTAATTATTTTGCATTTTATTAAGTTTAACATCGAATAATGACGTAAAATCAAAAGTTAGACGTATTATTAACGACGGAAGTCGATAGTTGAATTGTATGAATTTTAGGATCGTTACAGTTGGTATCAAAGCTGTAGGTTATAAACCTTAGGTAAGAGTACCCTAGGCTATAACCTTGGAGAAAGAAGGTGAAGATAATGAAAGAATAAACTTAGATAGAGTTTAAGTGATAAGAACTAAATTTTGAAAATTTATAAATAAAAGATTAAAATATATATGAGTAGATTCAATGAAAAAACTTGAAGACATATACAAGACAAGAATTTGGAGTTACCCGACTCCAGTAATAAGATGTTAAGCGTTAATGAATAGACGATGTCTACAAGATGAAGGTGATTAAAGTAATAATAATGAAGTCAAATAGACTTTAATTGATTATATATTCAAAGAATGATTATGAAACAAGTTAAGATAATATGGTTGGGATCAGAGAATAACCTAAAGAGCTAAAATTGAGTCGAATAATCATAAAACTACTTAATTAAAGAGGAAATAATGAGGATCGTGAAACAAAAAAGAGCATAATATAAGAAAGGAATCATAAAGAAGATGATTATAGAATAAGATCACAACGTGATCTGGTTAAGTTATAAAATGATAGAAGATCTGTAATGAATGAATAGTTAAAGCTTGATGCTATAAGAGAATGTACTATGAAATAGTACGAGGCAAACTCACGAGGAGTTATAAATAATGAGATACGAAAAATTTGTATCGAGTAAAGAGTAAGTTATGAGAAGGATAGAGTTAGGTGGGATTTTAATTGAGGACTCATGTGATGGCTGAGTAGTACAAACCTTTGTATGAGCGAGGGTTTTGTGCTTGCACTCAGTTTATCATATTGATAATCATTAAAGTGTTGGTGTCGCGTTATCACTCTATATGTGGTGAAAAGGTGATTCTTTTCTCATGTGTATATTTTATAGTTAGAAACTATTAAGATTAGTCAGATATTATTAGGATTAGGTGCGAGTTCTTAAAACTCATACTTCTGGTAAGTTGATGACTCATAATCATATGTACGTCTTTGAATCCCTAAGCGTATGGACAATCCTTGATTGGTTCTTGGACTACGTATTACTAGGACAAGTTCTTAAACACATATTATTGTGGCAAGTTCCTGAACTTCCAAAGTGTGATAAGTTTGATGAACTATAATGGGGGTATAGAAAGTTTATAAATTGAGATATAAGAATATTTAGTATAAGAGCATTGGTGGTGCCAGAAATAAAACAAATTAGTAAGTAATGAAGTAATAGAGTAAAGATTGAAGATGATGGAGAAAAATTGATATTCCAAATCTTTTAGCTTTGCTAGATTTTCGAAATTTATTGACTTCGTGCTGATGTTTCTACTTTTATTTTCTTGAAAAATATTAGAACAAATGATTGTAGCAGTGAGGCTTAAAATCAATACCGTAATTCGTATGTCTATGCTAATTATTTTAGCTAGACAAAAATAATTTAAAAATATCAAAATGTATTCTATCTGTTCGTAGTCATTAAGGCATCAATAAATATGATACTAATTTGACAAACGAGGAAGTCATCAATGCAATTGAACCTAGTGTTGGATGTGATCAGAGGATCGTCAGTCCACTATGGTATGATGTAACATGACAAAGTCATATAATGACTGAATCCTCAACGTACTATTAAAATAGTACGGTATCTTGACCATCATAAAAAATGATTTTTTGGTTTTCTATAAACTAAGAAAGATATGCCACATGAATTAGCTAAAACTATTTCGATTGATGTTTGAGTTGTTGTTAGAAGTCTATGCTATTGGATTCAGCTAGACAAAGATTGAAAGATGTTTAAGCATTTTGAGCGTTTTTTATGGACTATGCCAAACCAAATTATTTTGGTACGGATTCAGATGTTAAGAAACTGAGGTGAACAACTCAATAAAAGGTGACATATTATCGGAGACAATGGATCTGAAAGTAACGCATATAGTCTTTACGATGTTATGATGTAATACATATATAGTATTTTTAGTCTTTGTGATTGATAAACATTCTGTTAAAAGGGTTTAATGTTTGAAGAACTGTGGGTGAAGCACTATTAAACCTAGAGATAAGTTCATGGTCTTGTGACCCCTCAACATGAATTGGATTATTTTAAATTCCTGTTATTCATATCACTCTCCAATTATTGAGTAATTGTGGAAGATTCTTATTATTCTGAAAGGTGAAAGTGGAAAGGATGAGAAAATTAAGCAAAACATAATAATTTCAAGAAAGAAATAAAATTCCAGAAAGAAGGGAAATGTGAAACACTTACAAGAGGAAGATGTGAGGAATATGATGATCTTAGAAAGATCCTTAGAGAAAGAATTTGGTTGTAGAACCTAATGAATAAATAAATATTAACTTAAAATCTATTTTGATAAATAGAATGAACGAATATTAGTAAGTCAAAATTTCGTGGATGAAATTCTTAGAAGAAGGGGTGAATGTAATGTCCCGAGATTTTGAGAATCTAGTACATGATAATGATCCTTACAGAAAGATAATGAACGGGTCAAAGAATATGTGATACTCAAATATAATTGAGTCTAAGTAAAGGTTATGAAATAAAACATACAAGAATTTATTGTGAAGAATGGTTGGAGTGGTAATAAATAAAACATATATTAAGGTAATGTGTTGAAGATATTCAATGATAAATTTTAAAAAGAGATTTGGTGAAAATCGAGTAAGGGAGGTTTCGTTGATTCCGAGAACGGAATCCCTATAAGGAGTGAAGGATGTGACAACTCGAATTTTCATAAGTTATTAAAATAAGAATTTAATAATTAAAATTCTTATTATGAGATGTATATATTTTGAATTAAAATAAGAATTTAATAATTAAAATTCTTATTATGAGATGTATATATTTTGAATTATGTGTTTTGGTGTGAAGGAATTAAATTTATATGAGATTTAATAGTTGATTAAACTATTAAAGAAAATGAAAAAAATTAGTTATGAAAAAGGAATATGGTGGCAAAAGAAATTAACTAAATAATATTAGTTAATTAAGATGAAAATTATATTATGGAATAATATAATTTAATTGGTATGCCTTGTTGGTAATGGAATTATTATGAATTTAATCTCGTAAATAAAATGAGTAATTCACTTAATTTAAATAATGAATTAATGTAAATAGTTGGGAACAACCGAGAACACCGACAGAGGTAAGAAGTTTCTTAGGGTTAGCCGGGTACTATCAAAGATTTATCCAAGATTTTTCTAAGATAGCGACCCCGTTGACTAATCTGACGAGGAAGACGGTGAAATTTGTATGGACCGACAAATACGAGAAAAGTTTTCAAGACTTGAAGAAGAGGTTAAGCGAAACGCCTGTATTATCATTACCAGATAATACGGGAGGATTTGTGGTGTATAGTGATACATCGCATAGAGGACTGGGCTGTGTGCTGATGCAATATGGCAAAGTCATTGGGTATGCATTACGACAATTGAAGGATTACCAAAAACGATACCCTACTCATGACTTAAAGTTAGCGACAATAGTTTTCGCGTTAAAGATATGGAGACATTATTTGTACGGAGAGAAATGTGAGATATACACGAACCATAAAAAGTCTGAAATATATCTTCACGCAAAAGGAGTTAACATGCATCAGAGAAGGTGGTTAGAATTGATCAAAGATTATGACTGTGATATTCTTTATCACCCGGGGAAGGCAAACGTAGTTGCCGATGCTCTAAGCAGGAAAGGAATGGAGAAATTGTTTTAATTGACAACTCAGGAGGAGTTAATAAGAGATATGGAGAAGTTGGAGATAGAAGTGAAGGGACCCGAGAGGTCTGAAGAGAAATTATTTGTAATGGAAGCCTGTCCGAACAACAGAAAGATGAAGAATTTGAGAAGATCAGGAAAAGGATGGCAGAAAATGGGGAAGAAAAATTTTGAATAGATAAAGACAGTATCTTAAGATTCGAAGGGAGAGTGTAGGTACAGGCGGTAACCGAGTTAAGAGAAGAGATTTTGCACGAGGCATACAATACGACATATTCCGTTCATTCGGGAGGCACTAAGATGTACCGAGACTTGAGGCAACATTTTTGGTGGCCCAATTTGAAACGCAAAGTCACAGAGTGCGTTAGTAGATGTTTGACTTGTCAACGCATAAAAGCAGAGCATCAGCGGCCGAGTGGGTTGCTGCAACCATTGGAAATACCGGAGTGGAAATGGGAGCATATTACGATGGATTTTGTGGTAGGACTTCTAGTCACGCAGAAAGGTTTGGATGCCATTTGGGTTATCGTGGATCGACTTACAAAGACTGCACATTTCCTACCAATCAAGATTCGCTACAGTTTGAATCAGTTAGCGAGTCTATACATAAAGGAAATTGTTTCACGACATGGAGTGCCGGTATCGATTGTTTCTGACCGAGACCCGCGTTTCATGTCAAAATTTTGGAAAAGCTTGCAAGAGAGGATGGGAACATAATTAAGGTTAAGTACTGCTTATCATCCTCAGACAGACAGACAGACAAAGTGAGTGAATAATACAAACGCTAGAGGACATGCTTAGAACTTGCGTGATGGACTTCAGGGGAAATTGGGATGACCACTTACCCTTAGTCGAATTTACATATAATAATAGTTACCATGCGAGTATCGGCATGCCACCGTACGAAGCTCTTTACGGAAGGAAGTGCAGAACGCCATTATGTTGGGACGAAGTCAGAGAGCGACGAATACTCGGACTAGAGTTAGTACAACAAATCGCGGACGTGGTGACAGTAATAAGGCCCAGACTACTGGCAGCTAAAGATCACCAGAAAAAGTATGCGGATTTACATCGGCAAGACGAGATTTTGAAGTCACCAGTTTTGCATTCCTGAAGGTATCTCCATGGAAGGGAAAGATCCGTTTCTGCAAGAAAGGGAAACTAAGTCCAATATTCATAGGTCCGTTCGGGATACTAAAGCGAGTGGGCGAAGTAGCATACAAAGTTGCACTACCACCTGAGTTGGAGCACATCCATAACATATTTTGCGTCCGTACAAGCCTGACTACAAGCACGTGATTTCTTATGAACCCATTCAAGTGGAGAAGAATTTAGCGTATGAAGAAATTTCTATCCAAATTCTAGATAGGAAAGAGCAAACCTTGAAAAATAAGGTTATTTTCTCTGTAAAAGTACTTTGGCGTAACCACGATGTCGAGGAGGCTACGTGGGAGTTAGAAGATAGGATGATGAGGAATTATCCCCATCTGTTTATGTAACCTTGTAGCAATTTCAGGACGAAATTTTTATAAGGGGGGGAGGATGTAATACCCGAGTATTTTCACGTCTTATTAAACTAATATATTAATGGAAATGAATATTTATATGAATATAAATGATTTTGTGTTACGAGATGAGTTAACTCAATTATATTGAACAATTGAATAATTGAGAATATATAGAATTTGTGATGAACTCGTTGAAAGCCTTGTGTGGCACGGTGATGGAAAATATTAATGAATATATTAATTAATGAAAGAATTGTTAAGCGAACAATTAATCTATATTAATTGTTATTTGTTATTAAAGAATTTCGGTTAAATATTAATAGTAATATTAATCGACGAAGGACTTATCAAGTGAACAATTAATTGTTAATTGTTATTATAGAATATTAATTAATTATTAATGATGAGTGATTAATGATACATGATTATTAATTGTTATTATGAGTAAAGTAAATTGCATAATTAGAATTGTATTATTCATTTAATTTATGTGTGCTAGGTATATAATAATGTCTAGTAACTACATTAAAAAGAATGGGTAATGTTACACCTTGTGGTAACTATATTATACAACATGGAAACTATATAATAAAATTAATGAAATGTGTAAGTTATCAAATGATGTCTATGTGACCAAGTAATGTGTATAGTGCATTAATACATTTTATGACTATGTGAATAAATAATATAGTAAAGGTTATGATAATGTGGTGTGACACATTAATATAACTATGTAATATATATAAACTATAAAGTGTAGGGAATTATAAGTTACATAAACAATTGTTTATATGACAATAAGTACGTATGGAAACATTGAAAGATGTACTATGTCAAAGAATTTCAATTATTCCAATAAGTGAGTATAACTGGAATAATAAGGTTTAAAGGGGATATTAATTACTAGCGGGTAATTAAATGGAGTCCATACATATTATAAATAATAATTAGACATTAAAATAAAATGTACATGGATTATATGTATGTTGCATTGCCATATCTCATCTACTACCTTGAAATATTAATTATGTAAATTATATTGTAACATTAAGATATAACCCATGTATGGATGATATGTATATAAATATAGCATAAGAGTGTATAGCTTAAGTGTGCAATAATGTTGAGTAATTGAGTTGTCCCAAAACTAGTGTCCCATTTACTCTTATTTCTCCTTCACGTGTAGAACATAAAGGCTAAGGCCTATGTCTTTTTCTTCCAAGCTTTGCTAGATAATGATTATGGAGGGAGTGGGCATAATGATGCAAATCAACAACCAATTACCAACTCCTTGTTACCCCTCATGCAATCCTTTCATCCATGAGTTTGATTTAGTGGAAAATCACATTGTTTGTGTATTGGATTTTCTATAAATATGAACTCTCCTTCCATTTTTCCATTGCTGAGATTTTTATTGAGTGTGAGATTGAGAGCATACAAGTATTCTAAGGAATTGGGACTCCATTTAGCAGCAAGTTCATTTCATATTGCAAAGGTATAACCCATTTCCTTAGTTTCCATTTCATTCTCTGTCAAATGAGCTTGAGTTCTTGAAATATCAATTTCTTGATTATGCCGAGTTGAAGTGTGATTGGGTTATAGAACACTTATATAGTTGTTATATAGGCTTATGAACATGTTTAGTATGCAATGTGGCTTGGTTACAGTCGAATTAGTGAAGAAAATTGGTATTTGGCTTGTTATCTGCCGAGGCTGGGAAGTCTCTGGACTGGAACGGGAGCCTTGCGGCCGCGCGTATCCCTAGTACAAATGGCGCGCACCCGCGCCCCTCTGCAGTTTCTGTTGATTGTTTTATAATATCTGGTTTATCTGAGCATGCTATGTTAGCTAGAATATGCATATAAACCACCTTAATACATGGAATGAGGATGTTATGTATATAGTAAGCCATGTTAGTCTATTTTAGTATAAACATTCAAAGAAAACTTTAAGATTTGGAAAACTAGAAATTGTGGACTTGGAGTATTGTATATTCTGACCTTACAAGCATGTTAGTATGGTTTTGAAATTCATGTCGGACATACTAACTTATGTATATGGATTTCATATTGAAGCATGATTATGTTGGACTTATTAGTAAGCTTTACTAATAAAAATACGAACTTTGAACGTGAATATTGACGTGCTACATTGAAAGTTAGAATCTAATATTTGTGAACATGTTTGATGGTACTCTTAAACTCACTCATGTATCATAAATGTATATATACCATGCTTAGGTATCGTAATTTAAGTAAAGCATAAACGAAGCATATTTTCAAACCAAAACGATGCTAATTGCACATATGTGATATGAATACTCACAAGCATGTCTACTATGAGTTATATGACTACCGTATATGTTTAAGAATTAAGCATGTTAGACTTTGTGGTTTCATAACCTTGAATGGCCTTAACTTGTTGAGATGTCCAACTAAGAACCATATTATGCATGAAGGGACCTAGATTGAACTTGAAAGATACAAAAGGACCCTTGACATGTTAATATATGTTATATATATAAGGATGGGCAAGCTAGGCCAAGCAAGTGATTGCTCAGCCCTGGTTTAAACTAGGAGTCGAGCAGCCATGCGTCTCCTTAGTACAAATCAGGCGCGACCGCGCCAAGCTGCAGACTTGAAAAGTGACTTCTATAATTTTTGAAGTATGTAGCATGCTAGTATAACTTCATTATGTTTATTTATATTCATGACACACTGGCAGAGGTAGCCTTGCATGTTAGCACCTATCTTAGCTTAAATTGACAAAGTGTTTTAAAATAATGAAGTCTAATGGTACTTCTGAGCTACGTAATAACATAAGTTTACGATTTCATGATTGAGTCATGTGTGTACACTTGATCTATATATCTGGATCGTTTATCGAATATGTTTAACTAATGGGCATCCTATACTTGTAATACACTATAAATAGGATTCAAAAGTGTTAATTTCTTAATGTCGATAGACTACGCTTAAGGAAAGTATCTAAACTATTCTTTACATTGTGTAAAGTATTCTCGCATTACTTTATTCGACCAATGTTGTAAGTAAACCTTAAGTTATAGTACTTTCTCGTTCAAATGAGCTAGTATGTAAACTCTTGTGAAAACTATTATTCATGTTGAACTTGGTATTGTTCTTAAATATTGTGAAAGTGTTTATGCCATTTGATTCGGCTAGACTATATGCATATTTAAAAAATTTTCCAAACCAATTGATTGGTGTGGAAATCTTGAAAGCTGAGTTGAACAACTGTTATGGTAAGGGGAATGTATGTTGTTGGAAACCCTAACACATGAGTATATTATTACTGTGGTGTTATGCATAACATAGAGTATTGTAGATTGATCATCTATAGTACTTGATTTGTGGGTTATCAGTTTAATATTGGTAATTCTAGTAGATGTTCAATAGTCATTAGTGACTGCTCAGTATAAATTATTTGTCCAGTTGGATACATTGATAGTCTTTGAATTCATATATCTGTTGATTTATATTGAATTATCATTCTTATTCCAAGAATTGTTAATATTCCTTATTCATGATATTATTCTGAAACTATGAACAATCTTAGAGATGGTACATCGATATTTCAACTCATGTTATTAAACTCTTTACCCTTGTTGTATATTACTTGCTGGGTAATTTGTGCTCATCCTTGCTTATTTAGAACCTTTCAGTTAAGGCGGAACAGGGAGGTGTCTCTAGAAAAGACAAGGGCAATGGCAAGGATACTGACTAGCTTGTTCCTTTATATTTAAGTCTATTATATTGTAATAAAACTGTTTTCAGACTATGTTTAAGCTTAAGTAGGATTATGTAATAAGTCTTTATTCGATATTATTATGTAATCTATTAAGCACTGTAGGTTGCGAGACATGTGGGAATAATTATAATAAATCATAATATATTATTCTAAATTAGATTTTTCGTTGTGAATGTGCGATTTTAGTTATTATGGTAATACTTTGAGCACGTGACGAACTGAATTCGAGTGATCAAGTGGCGGTCCGAATTTGGGGGTGTCACATAGCCAACCTTAGAGATAACCCTGAGGACATTCAGAATCAACAGCAGCCCAATCTCAGATATAACCCTAAGAAACGACTGCTACTACTGAGCCAAAACTAGAGATAACCTCAGGGAGGGGCAAAATAGTCATTTTTCTACCTCAACATCACATCAATGTCATCTCAACACAATTCAACTCGAACTGCGTACCAAGATGTTCTACAAGAACAATAGCTCAAATCCCGAGTGACAACTTCACAAGACAGCATAACGGATAGACAATGAAGACTTGGAGATCTGGTCAGGGACCCATCTTCCCATCTTCGGACAACCTCTAATCCCATTTCATTGTTAGGTTTTCTTGAAACAAGAATATGTAATCAAATCACTTAAATAAAGCATAAGTGATGTAAAAATGGTTTTTAAAATTTTTCTTACAAACCATAAACCAAGATCATTCTTGTGCTTGATTATCAGTCAATAAGAGGAGTAAGAGAATCAGAATCATACCCTTGAAGATACGAGCTTCCTCATGTACAAGTTCAACTCCTAATTCTTTGTGATCTCCTTGAATACGCGGGTTTGATTCCTTCCTTTGATCAATGTTAGTCACCCAAGCGTTTGGCCTCTAGAGGTGATCCACCAAGGAAGAACAAGAATCATGAAGAATGGTGTTTTTGGTTAATACCCTAGTTTTCTATCTTTGTAGAAAAGGGGCGTACTCTCCAACAATTGAATCACGTATATCTAACATCTGATATAAGACTCCTCTTATGTAAAGATATCAGTTAACCATTTTTAATATAATTAAATAGGGTATTATTTAATTAATTAAACTCCTTTAATTAATTAGGCTCCCTAATCGTATTAGGGATAATTAATAAACTCTTTTAATTAATTTGTCTCCTAATCCTATTAGGAATAAATGAGAGTAATAATATTAAATTAATTTCCAAACTATTTTAGAAATTAAAATAATAATAATTCTGATAATATTAATAAAACTCCTCTTATTAATTTATATTTAATATTTCTAAAATATTAAATAAAAATATTAAACTATTTAATTTACTCTATCACCATAGATTAAATTAAATATACTTAACAAAATATTATGATTATGTCATTAACTTCTTAAATAATTATTCTTCCTTTTATGGTGTGACCCTTTAGGTTCTCCATATTAAAATGGTTGTGAATAAATCAATCAGAATAATTTTAATCTCATTTAAATAAATAAATTAAACTATTAATTTATTTAAATAAATAATATTTATTCTACAATAAGGATAAGCCTCTTTAGCAATCAACGACTTTTCAGATAATATAGAATTCAACATTAATCATAAAAGAATTTTTGAGTAAATAGTTACCATACAATCCAATCGTTCCACCATACAATGTCCCAATTAAATATAAGACATAAAATTACTATCAAGTCTTATTTTATTTAATTATATGTATTTCAATTCTCAAATGCATAACTCCGAATAAATGCAAATTAGAAACTAATTTCTAATTTCATTCCACCTTGGCTAAGGATTCTTGGGTTGTCATTTATCGAATCACATAAGATATATCTCTTATTTTACTAGAAGCGGTAGATTCTTTAATAATCATTCATTATCTCCATATATAACTCATTATATCCAAGCATACCCTTTGATATACCTTGAGGGTCTTAAGAAATAAGTCAAAGTATAAATCATTATATACAAGATTCCAAAATGATTTTAAGTCTAATGATCACTTGTACTACTATCGCTTCAGGAATTCCTATTGACAGGCAAGTAAAACTCCATTAATAATTCCTTAGCGAGTCACGTTCAATGAACTTATTATCCAATAAGCACATATATACTTGCTTTAGTGTCTCCACATAAATGATCATTAGATCAACCATCCTCATCCAATGAGCAAGCAACGTATGTACCAATCTATCCAGAATCACTAATCCATTTTTTAGTAATCCATATATTGGGAACATTTTAGTTTTTAAGCTATCTAAGAATTTAGATCTCATTAGCATGATCTCATCATGATTCTAAAAGTATTATTTAAAACTATGGGTTTATCACATATTATTAAAATAGAACCATGTTAATAAATTAAATGTCTTTAGTAAATAAATCATTTTATTAATAAATAAATAAGATTGTTTAAAAAGTATATGCTTTATCATCATACATAATTATCTTGTATGCATACTACTTTCAATCTCCCACTTGCACTAAAGTAAATTACCATTGTATCTCATACCCATCTTCTCTAAGTGACGATCGAACTACTGTTGTGTTAACGCTTTAGTAAATAGATCTGCAATGTTGTCTTGAGGGTCCACACGCTCCAGGCTGGTATCTCCTCTTTCAATGATTTCTCTAATCAAATGAAAGCGCCTCAACACATGTTTGGATTTCTGATGAGACCTAGGTTCCTTAGCCTGCGCAACAGCTCTGGTGTTGTCACAAAATAAATGCACTGGTCCTATAATGCTAGGAACCACACCAAGTTTGTGACGCCCCCAAATCTGGGTACTTGAAACCCGAACTCGGTGCTTCACGATATCATTTCTTTGTGCAGAATAATAACAATAATATAAATTTTAAACTTAATTTACTTATTAGAGTTGTCTAATTCCCAAGTTCACAACCTTTAAACATTCATTACATGATAATTAATAAATATCAATATCTTAATTAAGTCTAACTATTACATAAGATACGATAAAACTTATTCTATCAGCTTTCCTTTTCTTTTGATCTTGCCAGAACCTTCAAGTTGATCACGCTTAGCTGAAAATATTTAAATTTAAAGCAAGAATAAGCATTTGATTGCCCCAGCAAGTAATAACATATAATAAACTCTAGCTAAAAGAAGTAAATACTTTCTTTGAATAACACTACTATAACGAACAATAGTTGTGAAGTAAGCTGAAGCAATACTATACAACATATCAAATCTATCTCAAATCTTGAAACTACGTACTGACTATAAATGGAGAGCAGTCGACAGACTATGAACTTTATTTTCAATTTTTGAAAAGGTATACAGAACTTCATTTGCAAACCGTCGTAACTTATGGGCACGGAGGGTGATCAGCCCGTTATACCGGCCTGTACTGATCAATACTACGTGTTTGAACGATATTTTCATTCATCATATTCGCCTTTGGCGCACAAAAGTTTTCCAGATTCAGGATGTTCATACTTAATCTGGAATTCAAACTAAAATAATTCGGTTGGATAACAATAATGTTCTATCATGTTCAATAATATTTTTAAATCTGTGTCTAGCTGAATCAAATAACATAGACGTCTTTTAATTAATGTATGCATACCTTAATTGAATAAGTGTGTATTAACAAGCACAACAGTTATCCAAGTGAGGACACTTGCGTAACCAAATTTAGAAATTAACGAACAGAATATATATATATATATATATATATATATATATATATATATATATATATATATATATATATATATCTTGATCTATAATAATACTGCACTAGTAATAAATAAACGGATAGAGTTTGAGATCTTGCATGAGTACAAAGGTTTAAACACATGATCGATAATAATAATGTTAAGAAACTTGTATAACAAGGATATAATTTAGAAATGTGCTTACACATTCCTATTGCATAAAATAAATACAAAGGTAAGATACTTGATTGATCTGCTGCTTACACAACTTAGTTTTATCTTTTATATAGCGACCTATCATTAATAAGATCATTCTATCGTTTAGAATAATATATTATAACACATAGTACTACTATTAACAGTCAACACATAACCTAATCACATTATCACATATGTTTAGCAGTCATTAGATCATAAACAGACACTTATCTAGTCAAACTATCTAAGTCCAGATCAATTTCTGAAATATTTCGGTGTACCGACGGCTTTATCGGGTAATTATCGAGTCTAAAACTCTATTCTGAAGTTCAATATTCCTTTAGATACTTTAAATATATGTCATATTATTTTTAAATGACTTACAATAATTTTTATATAATTATTAGAATTTATCATGATTTTTTAAACACTAGAATCATTTTTAAATGATTTAAATATTAAATAATTCTATTGTCATTAATATTTAATTAATATTAAAATATTAATGAAACCATTGCCAAAATATTAAAGTTATTTATAATAACTCAAAATATTTTTAAAACATTAATATTACCCTTAAATGATTTTTAAAATATTTAAAATTATTTTTAAATAATTACCATTAATATTTAAATATTAATTTATTATTTATTAAAATATATATTATTACTTAAAATATTTTTAAATTATTTTTAAATCAATAAAACCATTTTAAAACTATTTATTTAATATAATTATTAAATAAATCTAATATCATTAATATTAAATTATTAATAAAATTTTCCTTAAAATATTAAAAGTTATGTTTTATAACTTAGAATATCTTTAAACTCTTTATTTTTATTTAAAATGATTTTTATAATATTAAAATCATTTTTAACTAATTTATTTAATATAATTATTAAATAAATCAAATATCATTAATATTAAATAATTAATGAAATTTGTCTTAAAATATTAAAAGTTATGTTTTATAACTTAAAATACTTTATTATCATTTAAAATGATTTTTAATATAATAAAATCATTTTTAATCAATTTATTTAATACATTTATTAAATAAATTAAATATCAATAATAATTAAATAAATATTAATTTTAATGAAAAATATATCAAATTATTAAAAGTTAATTTTTTATAATTTAAAATAATTTTTAAAACTAATTTTGTAATTTTTAGAAATTATTTTCTATTTTTAAATGATTTTTGAAAATTTAATTAATTAAAGTTATTAAATCTGTCGCTATAACCTTTAGCGACGAAAAGTATCGCCTAAGGTGTTCTTGAGCTTCATGAACATTCAAAGGCAGTGAACGAGTTGCCATGTTTGACCAACATTAAATCTTTTGCTATGTTGTTTCTAGGCAAGACAATGGTCAGATCTTGCAGTATTGGTGTAATACTACACGATCAAACAATTATCAGGTTCATTTCATAACACAGATGCAAGATATAGGGCTTTGAAATCACTGTCAGACATGTTCTTCATGTTCTGGGCTGCCCAAAAACATAAAGTCATGGCCGGTCAACGATTTTGGTGGCCTTATAACATGCAATCTGTTCATGTTATAGGTGTTTTAGACGTCGGACCTTGTAGAGTAACTAACAGGGTACATGTTTTTAGCACTTAGAATGGCTTAACATCATCAAGCTGCAAGATCTAAGTCCCTTAAGAACTTGTCAAACCACTGTCTCAACTTTCTGGGTTACCCAGAAAGTAAAGCTTAACGGTCAACGACTTTTGACCGATTACTACAACCGATCTGTTTCTTTCTAAGGTTCAAAAGTGCTCTGGACTTGTAGTAGTCATGACATACTATAATCTAAATACAAATATTGTGACACCCTCAAATCTAAGTACTCCATTCCCACAGGATTTGGTGCTCACTATCCAAAACTATTACATCTAACTACCCATGATAAAGGATAAAGACATAATTTAAATAACTTAAACAATAATCTTCTCATTAAAGGGTTACATCAATAAAAACATTCACAGGTAATCTAACCTTAAACTATTACATAAGTTTGCGGAATACATTACAAAATAGATTAAGTCTTATAACATAAATCATTTAAATAAATTTAATAAATCTTCATCACTTGGACACCTTCCTCTTTCCTTTGCTAGTAGATAGCTCATCAACCCTCTCAACTTTAGCTGCAGTGTTAATTGCAAGACTGAGCAAACAGTTGCTCACTGATATAAAGAGTAATAGAAATATCAATAAGAGTATGAACAACGGACGCTGAATAATGGTGAATTTGTTCTACAAATCAGATAGAAAACAAGTTTGAATTTAATATCTGAGGGTCTTTAGACCACGAACTATGTCCCCGGTGATTAGGTATTACTACCCCAACCTTAACAGTCATTTAGACTATACAGACCCTACTTAACGTGCTTAGGGGGATCAGCCCTTTGTGCCATGTATTATGCACAAACATCTAAACGTTAACACGTACAAAATCCCCTATATTACGATTGTTCATCTCAGTTTGAATTTAGAATTTTCGCACTAAAGAAAGTTTAGCTCGAAACTAGCTTATCAGTGGTTATAGAATTTTAGAACACTATTCCATTATAGATTAGTTCAATCAATAAGAGTTCGCTTACTATTTGAAGGTTCAACAAGATAATATAGAATTGAACACGATTATTTAAGTCAAAGATTGAGTGACGACAATATACATTTGAATAAACATGGTATATATATATACAAAGTACTACATTCAAAAGAGTTAGAACAATCTCATTTGAATCAATGTTTTAAAACAGTATATGCTTTGAATAGCAATAACAAGAAATAGGAATGTGAAACTTGCTCGATGTAACGAATTCGGTTACAAGAGCATATTCAACCATACATAAGATAGACTTAATAGGCTTGCTCAACTTTAGTATAGGATTTACAAAATGATAATTTAGAACTAGAAAGCTTGCTTGACAATAACAAATATCGGAATTATGAAACTTGAATTTATTATAAAGAGAATGAAGTCAGGGAACTTGCCTCGTGTGTAAGCTACACAAGAATAATAACGTTCGCCAACACCCTACATATACCATTAAGATCACATTACCAATTAGTTATATTAAAACTAACTTCATTGGTTTACTTCTCATTTTAGCCCAGTCTATAATTTTTATCTTAGGGTCTGATTGTCCTCATCATTTACGTACCATGAAACTGAACTCTCAATTATATTATAGTACACAGCATGGTGATTGCAAAACAAATTTTAATTCTCATGATATCACATTCCAAACCCTCACAACCTATTAGTTCATAATTTATAGTTTCAACTTTGTGATTACAACATGTTATTATGTCTTATAACATGTTTTAGGTCCTTTACAATCATTAGAATATGTTAAGTTAACAATTTACAAGCTATGATGTTAACAGCTCAACACTGGGTCTGACTGACCACTGACGCCGTCGTGCCATGACACCCTTTGTATCTTACGCGTCCGCGCGCCTGCGCTAAGAGGAAACGTGCCCACGCTAAGAGGCAGCGCGCCCGTGCTCGGCACCATAAACACTTTTGCAAAAACTCGAACACAGTCTCTATTCTAGGCCAAAAATCCCAATTTCACGATAACATGGATAACCCACACACTACAAACTTAACTAGATTATTTTTATATTATTTATATCATATATATATATATTTTTGTCACACATATAACCAATTTACATAACTTATAATTATAACTATAATAATTATAATTTTTATTATAATAATACTTATGACTAATAAATAATTATATATCTAATTTTAATTATTAAATTAGACTTAAACATTACTTTATTTAATTTAATTATTTCATTAAATATTAAACAATTCATTTAATTTAATTATTTTCATTAAATTAAATCCTCAAGTAATAAAATTACCATTCATTAATTTAGTTAGCATACTAACTCAACAAAATTATTACATCACAATTCATCAAATATTTATTTATCTCCATAAATAAATTAATTAAAATATTTATCTAATTCAATAAATATTTAAAATAAATTACAAAATTCTCAATCGTTACATCCTTCCCTCCTTAAAAGGATTATGTCCCCAGAATCACGACTTAATAAATTCATTCGTCACATTCTTCCCTCCTTAGTAGGATTCTGTCCCCAGAATCATTATACAAGATTAAACAAATAACTGAGAATAATTCCTCTACATAACATCTTCAAGTTCCCACGTAGCTTATTCAGTATTGTGGTTCCTCCAGATTACTTTAAAAGAAGGTATCACTTTATTCCTTAATACTTCCTCTTTCTTGTCGATAATTTGAACAGGGACTTCTTCATATGACAAGTCTTTCTCAAACTGTATTGGCTCATATTCTATAACATGAATATAGTCAGGCTTATATGGCCTTAATACCGACACATGGAAAATGTTATGAATGTATCTTAATTTTGGAGGTAAAGATACCTCGTAAGCTACTTCATAAACTTGCCTCAACACTTCAAAAGGTCCTATAAACCTAGAGCTTAAATTCCCCTTTTTGCCAAATCAATTTCCCCTTACAGGAAGACACTTTTAAGAAAATAAAACTACTGTTATCGAATTCCCGATTTTGTCGGTGTTGATCGGTATATTTCTTCTGTCTATCTTGTGCAGCTATCAATCTTGCTCAAATCACATTGATGATTTCAACAGTTTGTTGTACCAATTCTGGACCCAATAGTTGACGTTCACCTACCTCGTCCCAGCATAATGGAGTTCTGCATTTCATGTCGTACAACGCTTCGTAAGGCGGTATGCCAATACTCGCATGATAACTATTATTATAGGAAAACTCAACCAATGGTAGATGGTCATCCCAATTCCCTTTGAAATCCATAATACATGCTCTAAGCATATCCTCCAATGTCTGGATGGTTCTCTCACTATGTCCATCTGTTTGAGGATGATACGCTATGCTCATTCTCAACTGCGTTGTGAAAGCCTCGAACTCGGGTCCCAAATCACTGCGTGTCCGGTACAATCAATCTATCACTATTACAATCATTCTATAACTATTGCGGAAGATATAAACATAAATTGTTTATACAATAAACTTTACACACTATTTTTCCAAAATCGAGTAACCTTAACTTATATACAATTCATAAACTATCTAATATATAACATTATTATCAAACTATACTATTACAAATTAGCTGCACTTTATTTTTCCAAGCTGAACTTGGCTTTAACCTTTTTCCTGAATATGAACGCATTGGCCTTATCTGCAATATTTATCATGATATAGCAAGGGTGAGCATGAAGGTTGCCCATCAAGTTTAAATTCAATAATTTAACGATATATCATGATTGAAAGAATCTGAATAATAAGCTGGCTATAATTCAACAATATAATTATGAACTAGCAGGAACAAACTTTTGACTGAACAAGTATTAAACATGAACAAATATATCTGGGCCGAATGGTAATGAAGGTGATCAACCTTTCATACTTGATTTATACATACAATATGTACAGAGTATAATTCTACAATGGCAATCAACAATGATTAACCGTAAGCATATCTGAATGAAACAACTCTTAGTAGAGTTAAGTTAAACTTGCCTGAACCGTTGATTACCGTTACGCAATTTAATAAGCTTTGTCTGAACCTAATATATGCATAATATCGATATACAAATTAGAATAATATCATCATAATATTTAAAATAACCTAAACATAGTATCAATTAATCCTATTAGTTTATAAAACAGAGAAAACTTAACCTCAAGTCAAACTATTACAGTATGAGTCGAGTTCGGTATAATTCTGACATCCAGACGGTTTAGTCGGACAAAATTTTGAGTTTAAGTTCAATTAAACTCTGTCTAAACACTTAACCATTATCTAAGATAATTTTAATATCAGTCAAAAAAAAAATTTCTAAGCTCGTAATAATTTTCACATAATTATCATCATTTATCATGAATTTTTAATCATTAATATCGTATTTAAATAAATTAAATACCACATAATTCCTTTATCATTAATATTTATTTAATATCAAATATTAATAAAAAACATCACATAATATTATAATATTTCAAAGTATTTTTAATACCTTAAAATCACCTTTATATAATTTTTAAACAATTAAATTCATTAACCGATAATTGATTTTTATATTAAAATATTAATATTTTCATGACAAAATATCAAAAGTTATATCTTATAACTTAAAATATTTTTATAACACTTAAATCATTTTTATATGATTTTTAAATCATTAATTCTATTTTTCCATAATTTATTTAATACATTTATTAAATAAACTAATTATCATTAATATTGATTAATTAATGAAATTCATCCTAAAATATTAAAAGTCATTAAAAATAACTTAAAATACTTTTTTATACTATAATATTATTTTTTATGCATTAAAATTATTTTTAAATAATTTATTTAATACTATAATTAAATAAATTAAATACCATTTATATTCCAAAAATATTAAATATTTATGAAATATACTCAAAATAATTAAAAACTATTTTTCAGACTTTAAAATAATTTTTCAGAATTTGTTTAATATTTTTAATAATTAAAAACCATTTTTATCTATTTTTAAATAATTTTCAGAAATCAGAAATTAAAAATTAATAAAATCGTCGGTAAAGGGCCCTATAGCGACAGTCCCGTCGCTATAGGTGTTCTTGAGCCTATTCTTGAGCTGCCCAGAACTTCATGTCAGAGTTCGAGGCGCTTGGTTTGACCAGAATTTAATCTATGATCCTTATGTTTTTTGGGCAGCTAATGATACCTAGCATGTAGTCTAAGTGTAATACTATGATTATAAATTAATATCATGGCCATACAACAACAAATCAGTAAGATAAAGGCCTTCGAATTTGATGTTAGATCTGTTCTTCAGTTATGGGTTTTCCATAATTGAAGAACAGTTCGAGGTTTTACTTTGCTCCTTTTAATTTATATGTTCCCAACTGGCTTAGTGTTATATTAAGGTTCCAACATGTAGTCCTGATATCATAGTACAAGTATACAACCTTATATCAGCCTACAAACAACACATGTGCAAGATCAAGGCTGGTCAAACTAGGGGTCGGGACGCGGTTCTTGAAGATCTGGGTTTCCCAGAAATCTTCATCCGGTCAGTTGATCAACGGTGGTTTGACCATGAATTGCTATAATCCTGTTACAGATCTGGGTGATCTAAAGGTTTTAATATGCACCCCTCATGTCAGACTACATGGATTAAACAACAACATAGCCAAAACATATACATACAGCAAGATCAAGGGCTTTGAAAATCTTGTTAGATCACTTGGAAAAATTCTGGGTTGCCCAGATTCAAATTTTGTGCTTGGTCAACGGACTTTGACCGATCCTATCTTGCAATCTAAGTATGATCTGAGCTTGATTCAAGTCTCAGATCAAAGCCCTAACATCAAAGAGCATATCTATAACATAACATACAACAAACATCAAACACACACAGATCTAAGGCATCTGACATATGACTGTCAGACCATTTTTTTTCATAGATTTCCAGATTTCTAAAAACCTCAAAATCGTGCATCTAGATGTTATGGATCCATGATCCAACAACCCAGATCATTAAAAGACACCCTATAACCCATATCTAGCTAATTATTAACAACATTTAACATCAAATCAAAGATTTTCAAGATTGGGGTTTTTTACCACTTTCTAGCTTGATCTTTGATTCTGATCACCATGATCCGATCATGGCTGGCTAAGGATCAATCTAGGGATTGAATCACTAATTAATCTCGTGGTTCTAGAGAGAGGAGTTGGTTGATAGTTAGAACACAAAATGAAGCTAGATAACAACTTTTTTTCCCTTCAATTATTTAAGTAATTGGGTGCAAATGAAAAGGTTAATATTAGGGGCTGATCTTCTGACTTTTAAGGCACATGGTGTATCTTAGCTAGTCTCCAACTACACATAAGACAATAATTGAAAGCTACCTTCAATAATGCACCAAGGGCATTTTAGACATTCTGATATATTTGTTTTGTAATGACATTAGTAAATTGTCCAAACCTTTAGGTTTTAGGGTTTAATCCTTAGAGTTTAGTGTTTAACCTTTAGGGTTTAGGGTTTAACCCTAACATATTGGAAATAAAATTTCTAGGATTTCAAAATTTTAAATTTTCAAAATAGAAAATTAATATTTCTAAATTATAATTAGGATTTTCTAATTATATTAAAATTAACTAATCATTATTCAAGCTTGCTAATTAGGATTATTATTTCCTAATTAAAATTGCTAATTTAGCAATTAGAGTCATAATTGGTCATTACGGATTATAACCCAAGAATTTGGGTTTAAAATAGAAAAATAATATTTTTAATTTAGAAATTAGATTTCCTAATTAGATTAGAGTTTTATTATAACTTGAAAATTAGGATTAACATTTCCTAATTAACATTAAAATTATTAAACTAACAATCAGGCTTTCACTAATTACAATTAGGGTTCCTAAACCAGAAATTAGGGTTTCAAATTTTGAAATTAGGGTTTTCTAACCAGTTTGTGAAGATTAACCCTAATTAATCATTTAATTATTTTCACTTACGCCATTAAGTTCCCAATTTAGGATTTCTACTTCCGAATCGGGATTTCGGATTCCCAAAACTAAAATTAGGGTTTCAGAACCGGTTTCTAGGGTTTCTTATCAGTCATTAGAATTTTCTAATTGAACGTCGATATTTGACAATAATTTTAGGGTTCGACACTGATAAAATTTATCTGGTCAACCCTTGACCCTTAACCACTTTCTGAACACATTGTAGACACTTGAAATTTTCTTTTCTTGTTACTAACTATGCAGGAGGGCAAAAACGTCTTTTTCAAACTCCAGAGATAACCCTGGAGATAACCCCGGGAGGTTAAGCCAACCTCAGAGATGTCCCTGAGGACATTCAGAGTCAACAACATGACAATCTTAGAGATAACCCTGAGAAAAGACTGCTACAACTGTGCAAAAACCGTAGATAACCCCGGGAGGGGCAAAATGGTCATTTTGCTAACTCAACTTCAACTCACATCAAATACACTCATTTCAACTCAAATTACTTTAATAGAAGTTTCACAAGAACCATATCTTTACTTTCGAGCGCAAACTACGCAAAACGACTCAACGGACTGCCTGACGGAAACTCGAAAATGTTATTTTGGTCATGGACCCATCTTCCTAGAATCAAAAGAGGGCAAATCATATGTCATTGTATAGCTCTCGGAAAGAGCTTTCCGGAATGCTATGGAACGCTTCCATCGGACTCCCGGATTGAAAGTTATGAGTGACCGACCGAACAGCGCGTTGTCCGAGTGTACGTACTTCGATACGGCGGGACTTATTGCTTCATACCATATCTGCTTGTGAAATTAGTGCTTCGCACCATATCTGCTTGTGATATTAGTGTTTCGCACATGTCATCATTTTCATACGGTGAGACGCGATGTATGTAAATGTATGTTGTGTGGTCCCTCCACCAGAAGGCTATCCCGTCGGTGTTTGATTACTGTACTCGTGAGAAGACTAATTCTTCGAGGCTTAGAGAAGGAACCACCCAAATTCGCTCCAGTTGAAAGATTGGATTAACTTCCCGTCAAGTAGATTGCGATGATTTGGGAACCTTCATGCCAAAAAGCAGCGAGAGTAGCCTAAGATAGGTCAGCCTCTGATAAACCCAAAACGGAGGAAAGTCTCTTAATGCTCTCTCATTTCAAATTACTTGTAAACACAATTACTTGTAATTGCATTCCATATATATCTCCATGTAATGAGAAATATGAAGAAATGTGTACACATACATATTTTAAACATGCTACAAACAACTGACATCCGTTTTGCAGGATAAAATTCTTAAAATAGACACATCACATAGCATGTTATTATACACATTCCCTAAAAGACTAAACTATGCAAGTCTTTCGCAGGGAAGCAATCGGTCCCGTTACCTGTTTAAAGTCCAAGAAGGCATTGATCCCACCATCAAACATGGCTACACCGGCCAGCCTGATCCTACTCCTATTTCCCGAGAGGACTTTGAAGGATTAAGGAATCAGATAGCAGAATTGGTTGTATTTATAAAAGATCAAAGTAAAAATACGCAGGGCTAGACAATGCCTACTCAACTAAAGTCCTTCACACTAGGGGCAGTCAGGGCATTGGTAAAAAAGATGGAAACCCAGATACCTAAACCTCATTCTAATAAAGAAATCACAAATCTCAGGGATGATCGAGAAACTGGGGATATAATAAAGAAAGGCCAACAAATGGAGGATACCATCCGGTCAATTAAAGGGACTAGAAATTATGGGAGTGTCACCTATTTAGATCTCTGTATATTCCTAGGGGCTCAATATCCTACCAAATTCAAAGTCCCAGAGTTTGAAAAGTCCAATGGGGCAGACGATCCTTATACGCACCTAGAAGTGTACATTGGCGAACTGGGGTCTTATGCTGAAAATGAAAGCCTCAGAATGCAATCCAGTATAAAACTGGCGCGGCCGCGCCAGTGCCCAGTTTTGGACAGTGAAGTATATTAATTCTACAGACTATGAACGTTCAATATAACTTAGCTTAATGTTAGGTTAATGTGAGAATAATGTAACAACAAGGTTAAATGGAGTCATGTGAGGTGGATTGTAAATTCAAAGTGATAAAAGTGATTAGTAAGTGACGAACGTGGTATATTAGAATGTAGTGAGCATGATGACTAGTAAACGTGTGTTGTGAAGGTTAACGCTTGTAGTTTCTGATATTTGCATGGTAGCTTAAGACTTGTGCTAGAATAATAAGTCTAACTAGAAATGCGTGTTATGCTAGAACGTGAATATTAGTATATCTAATAGATGAAGGTTCTAAACCTATATGTAGGTGAACGTGAGTTAATATTGTAGCTTACGCTCGAGGCAAGTTTCTAAACTTATCTTTTTACATTGAGCAAGTTCTTTAATTCTACTTTTATAATTGAGCAAGTTTTCTAACTCTACACTTTCGTTGAGATAGTTCATTGTGTAAGTTTATTCTTACTATTGAGCAAGTTCTTGTATCTAGTTTGTTTATGATTTCTAAATCTAGATCTTATTTTGCTAATTGAACAAGTTATTATTGTCTTTAACTTGTTATCTAGCATGCAAATTTACATATTCTAATACACTTATGTTGGTCCAGTTTAATCGATTAAAGTACTATTTGTTATGCATGTTTAGTAATCAATTTCTAAATAACCTTGGCTTAATATTGTTCAAGCAAGGTACGTTATGATCATTCGATGTTTATGCTGTTAGTAATTCCTAAAGCATAATCTTAGTCTAAAATGTCGATTCAGTTATGATTATTCCATAGCATGACGTTATTAATATTGTATTCAACTAATCCTTAGTTGATGACCGTTGAATTCTAAATTACCCTTGAAATGTATCCAAACTAAATTTCTTTGGTGCGGACTTGTACTCTAAATACTGAGATGAACAACCCTATTTATTAGGGGATAATTTACACTTAACATTGAAATGTTTGTGCACAATACATTGTACGAATGGCTGATCCACCTAAGTACGAGGAGTCCTTATAGTCTTATGAATGTTAAAGTTGAAGTTGAAAGATTAATTACAATTGTGGACATAGTTCGTGGTCTTATGACCCTCAGATATATATATATATATATATATATATATATATATATATATATATATATATATATATATTCCATATTTTGATTCCAGTCTTTGGTTATTATTGATAGAGTACTATTCAATTTTAATGAGCTTATTCATTTGCAGTTATCATTATCTTGTTGATTCATTGTTATATCTAGTGAGCATTTGTTTTGCTCACTCTTGCATAAAAATAATTATTGCGGCTAAAGTTGAGAAGGTCGATTAGCCTTTAAATGGCAAAGGAAAGGGAAAAATGTACAAGTGATGAAGACTTGTAATTTTAATTAATGTTATGATGATAGACTTTTAAATTAATGATGTGATGTAATAATTTTATTTCCGCACTTATATGATGTTAAAGATTAGATAACCTGGGAGATTTTTATTAATGTAATCCTGTATGGGTAGGTTTTATTATTCAATTTTATTATGATTGGGTAGTTAGATGTAAATGTTTGATTAAGTGAACACCAAATCTTGAGGTAATGAAGTACCGGGATTTGGGGGTGTCACACACTGTGTCTTGAAATAATTTCCTTCATGTACAGTTTTGCCAACCGATCTAGGTCAAATATAATCCTGATTGGCAAAAAGTGAGCCGACTTCGTCAATCGATCGACAATCACCCAGATGGTGTCGTAACCTTGTTAAATCTTTGGAAGAACTACCACAAAATCCATTGTGATATGTTCTCATTTCCATTCCGGTATCTCCAACGGTTGCAACAATCCGCTTGGTCTTTGATGTTCAGCTTTAACTTTTTGACATGTTAAGCATTTCGCCACACACTTAGCCACATCCTTCTTCGTATTCGGCCACTAAAAATGATGTTTGAGATCTTGGTACATTTTTGTATTTCCAGGGTGAATCGAATATCTTGAGTTGTGCGCTTCACTCAAAATTTCCCCTTTAACTTCTGGTACTGTCGGAACCCAAATTCTCCCTTCGAATCGAAGTAACCCTTCCGAATCAATTTTAAATTTGTTTTCCTCACCTTTAGATACTTTTCTTCTTATCTCTTCGCAGTTCCCATCATGAAGTTGTGCATTCTTCACCTTATCTACCAACGTTAAACTGTTTCCCATCTGGAATAATTTTTCGTCTGCTTCTGTCAGATATTTAATTTCCAACTCTATCTTTGCCATTTCTGACACTAACTTCTCCTGAGCAGTCAACATCATTAACTTCTCCCCGTCCCTTTCTACTTAAGGCATTAGCAACAACATTAGCCTTTCCGGGATGATAGAAAATTTCGCAGTCATAGTCTTTAATCAACTCCAATCATCTTCTTTGTCGCACATTCAAATCCTTCTGTGTAAAGATATACTTAAGACTTTTATGGTCGGTATATATCTCACACCTCTCTCCATAAAGATAATGTCTCCAAATCTTCAGGGCAAACACCACCACAGCCAACTCTAAATCATGAGTTAGATACCCTTTCTCATTATTATTTAATTGACGTGATGCATACGCAATAACTTTGTTATTTTGCATAAGCACACAACCTAGTCTTTTATGCGATGCGTCACTGTATATCACAAAATTCCCAGTGTCATCAAGCAATGACAACATAGGTGCTGAACTCAATCTCTTCTTTAACTCTCGAAAACTTTCCTCACACTTCTCCGTCCAAACAAACTTAACTGCCTTTCTAGTTAAATTCGTCAATAGAGTTGCGATCTTGGAAAAGTTTTGAATAAATCGCCTATAGTAACCTGTCAATCCCAAGAAACTCCTTACCTCTGACGGTGTCTTCGGCTGATCACAATTTATTACGGCTTCCACTTTTGATTGTGTGACGCCCCCAAATCTAGGTTCCTTCAAACCACGAATTCGGTCCGTCACGATACTACTATCGTCAAACTATTTATATTTTTTTCATTCATAAGTTAATGAATAAAACTTTACTTATTACAATTTAGAATATAAATTCATTCCAAATCTAGGGTCTACACAATGACCCCAAACTTTTATAAGTTTCTAATCTTGATCATTTACTATTCCTGTATTACATCACATTGGATATTATATAAATATGCGGAATAATTTAAATTTTTTCAATCTCCTTCAAAATAAATCTTTTATTGATATCTTAACTTAAATCAATTACATAACCTTGAATCAAATTATATTATGATTCAATCTATTCGAATTACTATAAAATATTTTACATCTCGATTCGAATTCCTCTATGTATAACATAGTACAACTTAACATGTATTACACATCATAACTGTGACGAACGAGAATTTTGTAAATTAATTTTAATATTTATTGAATTAAATAAATATTTTCGATGATTTAATTATTAGATTTAATAATTAATTGATGCAATTGTGGTAGATTAATTTAATTATATGTGTTACATTTATTGAATTAATGTAGAGAATTTTTTAATATTCAAAGTATGTGATTATGTGAGCTTATTGAATTAAATAAATTATTTAATTAAGCATGATGTTACTTTAATTAATTTAATTGTTAATTAGAGATTTAATAAATTGACATTATTTATTAATGGGATAATTAATTATGTGACTATGTGAAATTATGAGAAATTATTATATTTTATTTATGTTAAATTAAATAAGATATGAGTTTATTTTATGAATTGGGTGTGACATTTTCAAACTATATGATAAAAAGTTTATTAAAATAAAGGGTTTTAACTTAGTTGCTAGCCAAACATGGCACTAAGAGAGGTTAGGGTCAGTTAACCCATGACTGGGTAACTGACCACCAACGCGCATCTGATCCTTCCTAATTGAATACGACGTCTTCTCTTTTCATTTTGTTCTAAGTCTGATAAAAATCACAGAGAGAATTCAGAGAGAAAACTTGAGAGTTCAGAGATTTTGAGAGTTAAGAAGAAATTGGAGAAGGTTTCAATACTACTAATCTACGTTTGGGTAATCTCTTCAACCCAATTTTTATTATTACGCTCTTTAAAAGTTTCACAAATATAAGTTTCAAAGTTTTGGTTTAACCTCTGTAATTGAGTTAGGAGTATTGATTATGAGTTGTATATGTGTTATGTTATATCACACCGTATTTAATTATATATTGTTGCAAACCATAACATCAGTATTGTGAAAACATGTCGTACATATGTTATTTCAAAATAAACAGAGTACGTGATATGGCCATATGGCCATATATGTGATAATTGATGTATTGATTATATATTATCCCTAAAATTTACACCCTTATATTATTGAGCATGTTAATACGAAGTGATCAAGCTTTAAACGAACGGATTTGGCCTTATAATGAATCCGTAGTGTTAAATTATAAGTTTTGTTCAAAATCCTCAAGAACTTCAAGAACAGTCTAAATTTTTATGATTTAAATATGTGATTATATGTTTTAATAGGTTAAAATTACTTTATGGATGTTGTATTATAATTATGCATGAATTATAACATGTGGGTATATGTGATTTGGTAAAATTAGTGTTAAAAATGTGTTGTTTTGGCTGAACTCTGTGTTCTTCGCGAATTGAGAATCAGTTTCTGAGTCTCGCGCCGCGGCGCCACAACTCCAACATGAAGTCCCGCGCCGCGCGCACCCCGCGCGCCGCAGCGCCACTGCGCCGCAGCGCCAAGACCCAAGCCACAGCGCCACGGCGCCGCAGCGCGAATCCTTAATTCAATAGTGGCGCCGCAGCGCCACTCCCCAGAAAATGTAGAAATGTATTTTTTAAAATGTTTAAGTCTAACAATGTGTTAGTGGATTAATGTAATGAACATATAAACATGTTATAGGTATAATGTGATATTAAAATAGATGTTTAACATGTAAATAACATAATTACATGTGATTTGAATTATTAAATTACATAATTAGTTTGGTAATTCACGAAGTACAAATGATGTGACAAAGTGAAAATTTGACTAAGTTTAGTCGAATAATTAAAGTAGTCAAAGAGAAAGAGTTTATAATGATTAGTTAATTTATAATTAACTGGTATTGTGTATATGAATGGTATGTAGGATTTAATTCAAAGAACGTGCTTAGTTAAAGTGTAATCTACGCATGAGGCAAGTATCCTATCCCTAACTCCATTCTATTGAGCAAGTTTATTTAAACTTAAACGTTACTTTTATGTTGAGCAAGTTTCCCTAACCCTACTTGTCATTATTGTTCAAGTTTATTATTTACCTTGAATAAATTATCCTTGTTATTATTCAAGTTCAAGCATGATATTAAAGATTAATTATCTTTCCAAAGCATGATTCAGTTATACAATAATTGTCCTATTGTATACTTTTGAGATTATTATTCTAATCAAATATCAATTATTGTTGAACCTTATTAGACTAGTGAACCTTATTGATTCAACTAGTCCATAGTTGATGAGCGTTCTAAATTTCAGAACCCTTGATGAATTTATCCAAACCAAACTTCCTTTGGTGCGGACTCGAATGTCAAACTGAGATGAACAACCCTGTATAGGGGATTATTTACGCTTTAGCGTTAAGATATTGTGCACAGTATGGTACTAAGGGCTGATCCCCCTAAGTACGAGAAGGAGGTCCATAATCTTATGACTGTTAAAGGTTTCAAGTATAACCCTTGTTAACCCAGGACATAGTTCAAGGTCTTATGACCCTCAGTATTCTTTTGATTCATGTTATTTATTCTTGATTCAAAAGATGAGCTTTATTCAGATGTCTTTGATTATTCGCATGTTATTATACTGTTATTTTATTTTTATACTTGTGGGCATTTGTGCTCACTCTTGCTTAATAATAACATTGCAGTTAAGAATGAAAGAAGCGTTGAACCCTCCACTAGTAAAGGCAAGGGCAAAGTTAGCAAATGATGAAGACCTGTTATTTATTAACTGATGTA
This sequence comes from Panax notoginseng, assembly GCA_016801055.1. Taxonomy (NCBI): domain Eukaryota; kingdom Viridiplantae; phylum Streptophyta; class Magnoliopsida; order Apiales; family Araliaceae; genus Panax; species Panax notoginseng. The sequence goes on from CM029016.1 coordinate 65,580,959, forward strand.
TTTGTTTAAGACTTGAGTATGTTGATGTTAAGACTTATTTGTTTAGAATTCCGCACAGATGTTTTAAGGTTAGAGTAACCTTGGATTTATTTATGATTCAGTTGATGTAACCCTTAAGGGAAGAGATTTTATTATGATTTCTATCTATTGTATGGTTTGATATTTTTTATGGGTAGATAGATAGAGGATGCTTGTACAGTGAACACCAAATCCCGTGGAATCGAAGTACCCAGATTTGGGTGTCACAAGTTGGTATCAGAGCTGTAGGTTATGAACCTTAGGTGGGGGAAACAACCTTAGTAGTAGCTGTGACGCCCCCAAATAGGTATACAACACCCATTCTGAGTCGCCAAATACATGGTACAGAAAGCAAACTACAACTTCAATAATACAATTGTCGTGCAAAATACGACAACACATACTGTGAGTTTAAATACAAATATTGTCTTCTAGACAATATCCACACTCAAATAAATCCTCATTACAATTATTCAAACACTATTTTACAGAAATAGTGAGGACTGCTAAAACATCTTTCTAGAACCATCACTCCATACCCCGACTAGATCCTGCTATGTTCTCACCTCCTGAGAAGAAAAATGGAACAAAAAGGAAAAGGGTGAGCTCAACTAGCCCAGTAAAGAATATTATGACTAAGATAATATACAAACAAATTATCGTTAGTCTTCAACAGGGAAAAATCTGATAGAATATAATCGACAACAAGTTTTAGATCAACAACTGCAGCGGAAACAGCAAACCATTAGAAGAGTCAAGTAGAGAAAGAATTCTACTATCTTCTAAGATTTAAAAGTCCATCATCAATATTTTATCCCTGTAACATCAATTAATAATCATCTTTATCCAAATATTCATCTTTGCACTACAGGCCAAAGATATTCATTTGTATCACCTGTCAGTCATGTTCATCTCAACACCTGTTCATCTTTGCACTACAGGCCAAAGATATTCATCAAGTAATCATACATCTTTGCACTACAGGCCAAAGATATTCATTAATATCATCATTTAGGACTGAGGATGATGAAAAATATCTTAAAGAGAACGAATCCAATGAGACAGAAGGACAAATAGTAGGGATTCGTATAACAGTTTATCCAAGATCAATAATACTTCATAATAATCAATTGTGAAGCAGAATTCAAAAATAAAGATCAAAACATGGATACAATCAAAGATAGTAACCATAATAGACATCTTGGACAAAAAGAAAAATTTTATTTTTCGGTGAATAGTGCCGTATTCGTGAATAGTGTCGTATACGTGAATAGTACCGTATACGTGAATAGTAACCCCGACACAAAAAATTTCAAATTTGATAAAAACTCATATCAATATTTCAGCATAATGATATTGAAGAAAATAATATCATTTAAGAATAAAATAATATCCCTTACCTCAAATATCAGTACTTCTGGTCGGAATACCGGTATAAGGCTGAAAGAAACTTGCTCTGATGAATAGAAACTCTCAAAGTATCTAAATACTCACAAAATACACTCAATAATCTAGAGAGAGAAAGAGAGAAAACTTGTTTCTGGTGTGATTTTCAATTCTAACTTAGCCCTCTATTTATAGGAAAATTTTAGTAGGTTTGACCTGCAACCTGATGGCTTTACCTGCTACTATTCCCACCCACCACATTTGAAATATAATTCAGCACATTTCTTCACCAACCACAAGTGGGGCCCACCAATTCTAGAATTTTCCATCAAAATGATAAACTCCGAAAATTCAACAATTTCTGAACCAGTCATCTCGTAAAATTCATAATAAATCATACGTTCATTTTTAACGGTTCAAAATTTATGGACATATACTCAACTTATATATGTATAACATATCCAAAAATTACCACGATCCAACGGTCAGATTAAAAATTATAACACCCGCAATATTTCTCAAAAATCCTGATTTTTTAATACCTCCATTCCGATAAAAATACTGATAAAACACCTCAACATTAACTCCTTCATTTTTAACCACAAAAATATATCCCTCATTTATATCCACATAAAATAAATATTTCCTTATCATATGAATCAATAATTAATTATTCACAAATAATATTACAGAATCACATTTATGACAACCAGGCCGTTCCCAGGAAAGAGGGGCTTTCCAATAAGGATTTTTCCTTACTGGCGCGCAATTAGATGACCAAACCTCTCCTTAGACAGAACTTTCTAGACATTGCCAATAATGTTATCTAATAATATTATTCAAATAATATGAATTATTGATCTGATAATGGAAATACTGTGCAGCAACAATTATTGAAACAACAATAATATAAAATATCAATACAACAATTATTGAATCAATAAAATAAAATATTGAACAATAACTACTATAACAATTATTGAGTAGTGCCTTCTTACGTAAGAATCAATAATTGGTGCAATACCGTGTGCTACTGTATTTTAACCACGGCCAAACAATATTTCCCGACAAAAATAATATTTTATAACCACCTCTTATTGGAAATATTGCGCATTTTAACCCCATAACTAACCTCATTAATCAATTTTAACACTTACTATTTCAAAATAATAAATAGAGGGAATTTAAATTTTATTTATTAATAATTTGGGGTCTTACAACCTCCCCTCCTTATGAAATTTCGTCCTCGAAATTGACGTACGTACCTGATGTTTCAAAAAGGTGAGGATACCTCGCTTTCATTTCTGATTCCAACTCCCAGGTCATTTCTTCAATAGTATGGTTTCTCCACAAAACCTTAACTTGTGGTATAACCTTCGTGCGTAGGACATGCTCTTTCCTATCCAAGATCTTAACAGGTACCTCCTCGTACGTTAAATCTTCAGCTATCTCGTCTGGTTCTAACTCAATAATGTGGTTCGGGTCTTTAACATATTTACGAAGCATAGATATGTGAAAAACATTATGAACACGAGACATGCTTGGAGGTAATGCGAGTCTATATGCCACATTTCCTATTCGCTCAAGAATCTCAAATGGACCAACAAATCTTGGATTGAGCTTTCCTCTCTTCCCAAATCTTGTAACTCCCTTCCATGGTGCAACACGTAATAATACATGATCCCCAATATAAATTCCACGTCCTTCCGATGAAGATCCGCATAACTCTTTTGTCGATCCTGTGCCGTTTGTATACGTTGTCGAATCGTTTGGATCTTCTCTGTAGTAATGCGTACCAACTCTGGTCCCAACAATGTTGCTTCACCCACCTCGTCCCAGCATACTGGAGAACTACATTTTCTTCCATACAACGCCTCGAATGGAGCCACACCTATGCTCGCCTGATAACTGTTGTTGTAGGAGAATTCCACCAATGGTAGGTACTTATCCCAACTCCCTTTGAGATCTAGGACACAAAGTCTTAATAGATCTTCAAGAGTTTGAATAGTCCTCTTTTATTGTCCGTCCGTTTGAGGATGGTATGCCGAACTGAATCGTAAATCCGTGCCCATAGCTTTCTGCAAGCTAACCCAAAATCGTGAAGTGAATCTTGGGTCACGATCCGAAACTATGGATACTGGCATGCCATGCAATCTCACAATCTCATTCACGTACATACTAGCAAGACGTTCAAGGGAATAAGTCTCACGTATCGGCAAGAAATGAGCGGACTTGGTTAATCTATCAACAATAACCCAAATCGCATCTATGCCTTGAGAAACCTTGGGAACCCGTAACAAAATCCATAGTAATGTGTTCCCACTTCCATTTCGGGATCTCAAGTGGTTGCAATGGACCCTTTGGCACTTGATGCTCCGCCTTTACACGTTGACAAGTTAAACACCTCGAGATAAACTCCGCGATCTCTCTTTTCATATTGCTCCACCAAAATGTATGTCGAAGATCGTGATACATTTTGGTACTCCCAGGATGGATTGCAAACGGTGTGTTGTGTGCCTCCATCATTATTCTATGCTTCAAGTCAAAATCGTTAGGAACACAAAGTCTGGAGTTGACTCGAAGTATTCCTTCTTCATCGATTCTTGCTTCTGGAATAGCACCTTCTTGCACTTTCTTCTTCATACGCATCAGCTCCATGTCCGTAGCTTGAGCAGCTTTAACTTTATCGATTAAAGTCGGTTCTACTCGTATATTTGATATCATCATGTGGGTACTTGGAGCCTTCATCTCTATCTCCATCCTTTGTAAGTCATACAAAATGGGCCTTTGTGTTAACAATATTGCACTCGTACCCGCATATGATCTTCTACTCAATGCGTCAGCTACTACTACGTTTGCTTTTCCAGGATGATATTGGATGATATGATCGTAATCTTTCAACAGCTCGAGCCAACGTCGCTGCCGCATGTTGAGTTCCTTTTGGGTGAAGAAATATTTGAGGCTTTTATGATCTGTATAGATCTCCACTTTCTCCCCATACAGGTAGTGTCTCCAGATCTTCAACGCAAAAACGACTGCTGCCAACTCCAAATCATGAGTAGGATAATTCCTCTCATATTCTTTGAGTTGTCGTGAGGCATAGGCTATGACTTTCCCATGTTGCATGAGAACACATCCTAACCCTTTGCCTGAAGCATCGCTGTAGATAACAAATCCATCCGAACCAGATGGTATTGTCAGAACAGGTGCCGAAATGAGTCTCCTCTTGAGTTCTTGGAAACTCTTCTCGCATTCCTCACTCCATACGAATTTTGTATCTTTCCGAGTCAGCTGAGTTAACGGAGTAGCGATTCGAGAAAATCCTTCCACAAATCTCCGATAATAACCAGCTAAGCCCAGAAAGCTACGTACTTCGGTTACCGACTTCGGTTGCTCCCAACTTTGTATGGCTTCAATCTTCGCCGGGTCGACAGATACTCCATGTTTTGACACCACGTGCCCAAGGAATGCTACTTCCTCAAGCCAGAACTCGCATTTCTTCAATTTGGCATATAGCTTATTTTCACGAAGCCTTTGCAGTACCAGCTTCAAATGGCGCTCATGATCTTCACGGCTTTTGGAATAGATGAGGATGTCATCAATAAAGACAACAACGAACTGATCCAAATCTTTGAATACACGGTTCATCATATCCATGAAGGCAGCAGGAGCATTAGTCAATCCAAAAGACATTACTAAGAATTCATAATGCCCGTACCGAGTTCTGAAGGCAGTCTTTGGAATATCCTCAGTTTTAATCTTCAGCTGATGATATCCAGAACGAAGGTCGATCTTTGAAAAGAATTGTGTCCTTGTAACTGGTCAACAGGTCATCAATGCGAGGTAGCGGATACCTATTCTTGATAGTGACATGATTCAATTCTCGATAGTCGATACAAAGTCGCATACTCCCGTCTTTCTTCTTTACGAATAAAACAGGAGCACCCCAAGGAGACGTACTAGGACGAATAAAACCGATGTCCAACAACTCTGTAGTTGGACTTTTAACTCCTAAAGTTCAATAGGAGCCATTCGATATGGAGTTTTAGAAATGGGCTTTGTACCGGGTTCAAGGTCAATAAAGAATTCAACTTCACGTTCTGGGGTAGACCAGGAAGTTCTTCAGGAAATACATCGGAAATTCTCTAACAATAGAAATATTATTCAAATCTGACTTGTCTTTGTTCAAATCCATAACATGGGCTAAGAAAGCTTGACATCCGTTTTTCAATAAACGAATAGCTTTGTGGCTCGATATGACAGTGACTGATTTTAGTGGTTTAGTAGTTTGAATTCGTATGACAGGTTGGTTAGGAATATGAAAACTAACAACCTTACGAAAACAATCAATTTTAGCATGATGAGTGGTTAACCAATCAATTCCTAAAATCACATCAAAAGCAAGTATCTTTAAAGAGATAAGATCAACAGGTAATGTGATAGTGCCAACTTGGATCATGCAAGATTTATAAACTGTAGATGTAACGAAGGTTTCACCCAACGGAGTTTCAACAGATAAGTTAAAGTCCAATTTCTCCGGAGTCAAGTTTAAACGTTGAGCACAAGCAGGAGAGATAAAAGAATGGGTAGAACCGGTATCTAGTAAAGTATAAACTTCGCAAGAATTCAAGATTAGCTTACCCGTGATCACCTCGTTCGGGTTTCTCGCGTTTTGGCCAGTAACGACAAACGCCCTTCCAGGAACCGCTGATTTCGACTTATCCGGACAGCTTTTGAGTCACCATCCCCGCTGAACTTGGTTTTGCTACAGAACACTCTCGAGCTATATGACCCTCCTTTCCACAGTTATAACATACCTTGGATTGTTGTGGGCAGTTTGGGCTGATATGTCCCTCTTTCCCACATTTGTAACATACGACCGGTGGTCGTTCTCCTCCCCTAGAAACAGTTGATGTTGTGCTGACGTCTTCACATTATCATTGTTGTACCTTCTCTTCTTGAAATCTCCTCCCGACTCGCTCCTTCTATTATCACGACCACGATTACCACCAGAGTGGTTACCGCTTTTGTCCGAATATTTTCCTCCCTGCTAGTTTTCATTGCTTCGATGACTGCCGCCACCGGTATGACCCTGGTTGTGGTCCCTCGGTTGCACATACTCATTATCTCGCTCTAATAATTGAGCCCTATTTACAACATCTGAATATAAAGAAAATTTATGAGAGATAAGATATTGTCGAATCTCGGGTTTTAGACCTCTCAGAAACATCCTTGTCATTCGTTCCTCATTTTCGACCAAATGAGGTGCAAACCTGGATAACTCTGCAAACTTCGCCTCGTACTGGGACACCGTCATGTTGTTTTGTTCCAGTCTGATAAACTCTACCTCCTTCATATGACGAATACTTTCAGGAAAGTACTTGTCATTGAACAGTTTTTGAAATGTTTCCCAGGACATGTTGAGTGCGTCAGGCTGGGTACGCTTCACAGACTCCCACCAGTAGTCTGCCTCACCGCGAACATAAAGGTGGCGAATGGAACCTTCTGTTCCTCCGTGCATCCCAAGACATCGAATATCTTGGTAATTTGCTTGACCCACGTTTCCGCCATGATCGGATCCGGCTTTCCCTTAAATTCTGGTGGTCCCAATTCTTTGAACTGCTTAGCTGTGACAAACCGCGCGTTGTTATCATTTCCACCCGTATTCTGCACACGAGTCTCCCTCGTCTGATTTTGCATGAACTGCAAAAAGCTCCTAAACATTCCATCATTCATCGTTTGCTCGGTAACGTTGTTTACAGGAGGAATATTGCCTTCCTGTTGCACGTTCCCCTGGGTGGTGATCAAAGGTGTCTCCACGGTCTGATTCACTCCATTATTAACGTTCTCAGCTGCCATTCTTAAATACTGCCATAAAACAAGGGTTAATAGTCATGTCATATATTATCCCTATACTCTGACCGACCAAATAAACACCAAATAAACTTAGTCAAGTCATACTAGTGAAGGAATTCCCCGTCTCTCCCCTCCTAGTTCTTGTCTCACATCTCAGCCAGGGATCATATCCCTAAGCTCTGATACCAACTGTGACGCCCCCAAAATAGGTATACAACACCCATTCTGAGTCGCCAAATACATGGTACAGAAAGCAAACTACAACTTCAATAATACAATTGTCGTGCAAAATACGACAACACATACTGTGAGTTTAAATACAAATATTGTCTTCTAGACAATATCCACACTCAAATAAATCCTCATTACAATTATTCAAACACTATTTTACAGAAATAGTGAGGACTGCTAAAACATCTTTCTAGAACCATCACTCCATACCCCGACTAGATCCTGCTATGTTCTCACCTCCTGAGAAGAAAAATGGAACAAAAAGGAAAAGGGTGAGCTCAACTAGCCCAGTAAAGAATATTATGACTAAGATAATATACAAACAAATTATCGTTAGTCTTCAACAGGGAAAAATCTGATAGAATATAATCGACAACAAGTTTTAGATCAACAACTGCAGCGGAAACAGCAAACCATTAGAAGAGTCAAGTAGAGAAAGAATTCTACTATCTTCTAAGATTTAAAAGTCCATCATCAATATTTTATCCCTGTAACATCAATTAATAATCATCTTTATCCAAATATTCATCTTTGCACTACAGGCCAAAGATATTCATTTGTATCACCTGTCAGTCATGTTCATCTCAACACCTGTTCATCTTTGCACTACAGGCCAAAGATATTCATCAAGTAATCATACATCTTTGCACTACAGGCCAAAGATATTCATTAATATCATCATTTAGGACTGAGGATGATGAAAAATATCTTAAAGAGAACGAATCCAATGAGACAGAAGGACAAATAGTAGGGATTCGTATAACAGTTTATCCAAGATCAATAATACTTCATAATAATCAATTGTGAAGCAGAATTCAAAAATAAAGATCAAAACATGGATACAATCAAAGATAGTAACCATAATAGACATCTTGGACAAAAAGGAAAATTTTATTTTTCGGTGAATAGTGCCGTATTCGTGAATAGTGTCGTATACGTGAATAGTACCGTACACGTGAATAGTAACCCCGACACAAAAAATTCTAAATTTGATAAAAACTCATATCAATATTTCAGCATAATGATATTGAAGAAAATAATATCATTTAAGAAGAAAATAATATCCCTTACCTCAAGATATCAGTACTTCTGGTCGGAATACCGGTATAAGGCTGAAAGAAACTTGCTCTGATGAATAGAAACTCTCAAAGTATCTAAATACTCACAAAATAAACTCAATAATCTAGAGAGAGAAAGAGAGAAAACTTGTTTCTGGTGTGATTTTCAATTCTAACTTAGCCCTCTATTTATAGGAAAATTTTAGTAGGTTTGACCTGCAACCTGATGGCTTTACCTGCTACTATTCCCACCCACCACATTTGAAATATAATTCAGCACATTTCTTCACCAACCACAAGTGGGGCCCACCAATTCTAGAATTTTCCATCAAAATGATAAACTCCGAAAATTCAAACAATTTCTGAACCAGTCATCTCGTAAAATTCATAATAAATCATACGTTCATTTTTAACGGTTCAAAATTTATGGACATATACTCAACTTAATATGTATAACATATCCAAAAATTACCACGATCCAACGGTCAGATTAAAAATTATAACCCCCGCAATATTTCTCAAAAACCCTGATTTTTAATACCTCCATTCCGATAAAAATACTGATAAAACACCTCAACATTAACTCCTTCATTTTTAACCACAAAAATATATCCCTCATTTATATCCACATAAAATAAATATTTTCTTATCATATGATCAATAATTAATTATTCACAAATAATATTACAGAATCACATTTATGACAACCAGGCCGTTCCCAGGAAAGAGGGGGCTTTCCAATAAGGATTTCTCCTTACTGGCGCGCATTAGATGACCAAACCTCTCCTTAGACAGAACTTTCTAGACATTGCCAATAATGTTATCTAATAATATTATTCAAATAATATGAATTATTGATCTGATAATGAAAATACTGTGCAGCAACAATTATTGAAACAACAATAATATAAAATATCAACAACAATTATTGAATCAATAAAATAAAATATTGAACAATAACTACTGTAACAATTATTGAGTAGTGCCTTCTTACGTAAGAATCAATAATTGGTGCAATACCGTGTGCTACTGTATTTTAATCACCGGGTATTCCAACAGTATTAACGGTAACAACTACGCCGTATTTATAATAACTATACTTGTCATTTTTTCATCCAATCGCTTTCCGTTATGGGGCCCACACAAGGCCTGCGCGTCGTACGAATATTCCCCGACAGCAAGAATATTCCACGACCAAACGAATATTCCCGACAAAATGAATATTTTATAACCACCTGCTTATTTGAAATATTTGCGATATTTTACCCATAACTAACCTATTAATCAATTTAACCCTTACTT
>CM029016.1:68369764-68553969 GCA_016801055.1 Panax notoginseng
AAAAATAGAAATTAAATTTTCGTAATTAGATACGGTTTTCTAATTAACTTACAACTATAAAATTAAGGATTAATATTTCCTAATTAACATTAAATCACTAAATTATACACTTAGTTTTTCCCGAATTAAAAATTAGGGGTTTCTAACCTAGAAATTAGGGTTTCAAAAATTGTATTTAGGGTTTGCTAATAATTAATCTTTTCCCTAATAATATTATATTAAAATAACACTTATGCAATATAATAATCATTTAATTCCAGATTAGGTTTCATGCACCGATTTAGGTTTTGGATTCCTGAACTGAATTAGGGTTTTCAAACCGGTTTCTAAGATTTTTTGTTAAACACTATGATTTTCTAATTCGAACGTTGACGTCTTAATATATACTTAGGGTTTGTTACAGATATCGTTTATCTAGTCAACCCTTGACCCTTAACTGTAAGACCCCAACTTTTATAAATAAAGATGAATTTTTATAAATTTTATTTTTGAATATTATGGAGTTAATTTGATATAATGTTATAGTTGTGGGTAATATTTATATATTTTGCAAAGTACGCAAGTTGTTATATAATATTCGATTGGTCGGGAATATTCGTTTTAACAGGGAATATTCGTACAACGGCACAATCATTGGTGGACCCCACAACGGAATTATTGTCGGATTGAGAAACGACAAAAATATTTTATTAAAAATAACGGCGAAAGTTTTACCATTGATACTGTTAAACTACTCGGTAGTAAAAGTACAGTAATACGTGTGGTTGCATAGTAGCACACGGTATTGATTATTAATGCTTATGTGAGAAGTCATCAGTTTGATTCAATTATTGTCAGTTAATATTAACAATGACGTTTTAACAGGGATATTCATACAATGATTTGTTTTATTCGTATTATTAACGTAATAAAACAGAAACATCTTTTTATATAAAATAGAATACTTTATTAAAGTTATTCTATAAATAGAATATATTATATTTTATTTAAAAGATTTTTCTTTAAATATGGACCGTCAGATTAAAGTAATCAATCTGGACCGTTCATGGATTAGTTACTATGCATTCTATTTTTCTATAAATAGCAGCTCATTCCTTCATTATTTCTTACGAATTCACTGAACTTTAGAGAGAGAAACTATAGAGAGAGAGAAGAAGAGTATTCTGCTACTTAACTACTTCCTTATTTCAGCTCTTCTTTAAAACCGGTAAGGGTGTTATTCTTTCTTATTCATGAAGAGAACTGTTGTTATTCCATTTCTTATTATTCTGTTGGAATAACCTGTATACGCGCTCTACCCTATACTTGGTGACATTTTTTATTATTCTGTTGGAACATCCTGTCTGTGTGTTTTACACCGGACCTGGTTCCGTCTTTATTATTATTCTGTTGGAACATCCTGTCTGTGTGTTTTACACCGGACCTGGTTCCGTCATTATTATTATTCTGTTGGAATATCCTGTCTATGCTTTTTACGCTGGACCTGGTTCCATTATTTATTATTCTGTTGGAATAACCTGTCTGTGCGTCTATCGCATGCATGGTGATTTCTTTTGTTATTCCATTCTTTATTATACTCAGTTGATTAAGTATTGACTTCTATACTCCATGAAATTTGTGGAATATCCTTGATAATTGTGTTTCATCCAGTATCTTTTCATGAAAATATTCTTCTAAGCATTCTTGAATTTTACTCCACAAAGCAGTATCATGTTGACAATTTGGACGTTGTTAATTCTTGGATAAATTAATTCTTGAACTTGTTTTATTGAATTCTTATATCATTGTCATCATCCTCATGTTTATAAAATGTTAAAAGTCATCTGTGGCCTGTAGTGCATAGATGGACTTGGTATGATTATGACCAGGGATTATTCGGTATAATCATGACCGTAATGTTACAAATGATGTGGTAAAAGTCCTCATTGGCCCGTAGTGCATTGATGGACAGTTGTTGGCATGATCATGACCATTAATGAATACACGAATATCCTTGGCCGTAGTGCAGGGGTGATTCGATGATGTGGATTATTTTATTAAGCTGAGTCCCAGCGATCACAGTGTTGAAAAACCTTTTAAATCATAAAAGATAGTAGAGTTTATTTTCTACTTGACTCTTTTAATGGATTGCTTGTTCCGCTGCAGTTAAACTTGATGTCTATTATATTTTATCAGTTTAACATTGTTGAAGGCTAATGATAATTTATTCTGCATTATCTTAGTCATAATATTTCTTACTGGGCTAGTTGAGCTCACCCTTTCTTTCACTGTTCTCTTCAGGAAATGAGAACGTAGCTGGGGCAAGTCGGGGAACGGAGTGATGGTCCGAATGATAGTATTAGTTAGTAGTCCTCACTATTCTATGTAATAGTGTGTTAATAAATGTAATGAGGACTCCTTTTGAGTATGAATACTCTCTAGAAGATAATATTTGTATTCAAACTCACAGTTTATGTTTTGTCGTATTGTACACGACAGTTGTATTAGTAAGTTGTATTTGTATTCTGTACTATGTATCTGACGACCCAAGATGGGTGATGTATACCTAATTTTGGGGGCGTCACAGTTGGTATCAGAGCTTAGGGATATGATCCCTGGCTAAGATGTGAGAATAGAACTAGGAGGGGAGAGACGGGAATTCCTTCGCTAGTATGACCTACCTAAGTTTATTTGCATGGTATTTAATTGGTCGGTCATAATATAAGGATAATATATGACATATCAATTAACTTTTATTTTGTGGCAGTATCTGAAAATGGCATCTGAGAATGTTGAGAATAGCAATGGAGCACAGGCGACTGTTGATTCACCACATATCAATAATCAGGATAATGTGCATCAGGAAGGTGACAATCCTCATGCAAACAACAACACTGACCAGATGATGAATGATGGAATGTTCAGAAACTTTATGCAATTCATGCAACAGCAGGCGAGAGCGGCTCCTGTCCAAAATATAGGTGGAAACACTGAAAACTCTCGGACGGTCACCGCTAAACAGTTCAAGGAGCTGGGACCACCAGAGTTTAAGGGAGAGCCAAAACCACTTATAGCGGAAACATGGATAAAGCAGATTACCAAGATATTTGATGTCTTGGGATGCTCCGAGGAGCAAAAGGTTCCCTTTGCCGCCTTTATGTTGCGAGGAGAGGCAGATTACTGGTGGGAATCGATTAAGCGTACTCAACCTGCCGCACTGAAGATGTCTTGGGAGAAGTTCCAAGAGCTGTTCAATGACAAATACTTTCCCGAAAGTGTTCGTCACATGAAGGAGGTGGAGTTCATCAAATTGGAGCAGAATAATATGACCGTGTCGCAGTATGAGGCTAAATTTGCTGAGTTATCCCGGTTTGCGTCCCACTTGGTGGATAATGAAGAGCGAATGACGCGAATGTTTTTGCGAGGTTTGAAACCTGAGATACGTCAACATCTTATTTCTCATAAACTGTGTTTGTATTCAGATGTTGTGAATAGGGCTCAGTTAGTGGAGCGCGATAACGAGTCAACGCAACCAAAAGAGAGCAGTCGGCAAAATGATAATACCAGTGAGAGCAGTCATCGAAGCGGTGACAACAAGCGTGGAGGGAATCAACAGGCCAGAAATGGTAACCACTTCGGTGGTAATCAGGGCCAAAACAATAAGAATGGTCATTTCAAGAAGAGGAGATTCAACAATGATGGAAAGACGTCAGCACCAGCACCGTTGTTAAGGAAGGAGAACGACCACCTATCATATGTTTCAAATGCGGAGGGGAGGGGCACATCAGTCCAAACTGCGCGATGCCGTCTAAAGCATGTTATAATTGTGGAAGAGAAGGTCATTTAGCTCGATTTTGTCGTTTACCAAAAACAAGTTCAGCCAAGATGGAGACACCAAAGGCCGTCCCAGAAAAGTCAAAACGGTAGTGCAAGGGAGAGCGTTTGTTGTGACCTCCCAGAAAGCAAGGAACCCGAATGAGGTCATCACGGGTAAGCTTATCATAAACTCTAACGAAGTCTATACTTTATTTGATACCGGTTCTACCCATTCTTTTATTTCTCCTACTTGCGCTCATCGATTAAATTTGACTCCGGAGAAATTAGACTTTGATTTATCTGTTGAAACTCCATTGGGAGAAACCTTCATTACATCCACGGTTTATAAGTCTTGTTTGGTTCAAGTTGGTACCCACACATTACCTGTCGATCTTATTTCATTAAAAAACTTGCATTTGACGTGATTCTAGGGATTGATTGGTTAACTACTCATCATGCAAAAATTGATTGTTTTCGTAAGGTTGTTAGCTTTCATATTCCTAATCGACCTATTATGCGAATTCAAGCAACCAAACCATTAAAATCAATCGCTGTCATCTCAAGCCATAAAGCTATTCGTTTATTGAAAAACGGATGTCAAGCTTTCTTAGCTCATGTCACGGATCTAAACAAAAATACGTCAGTTTTGAATGATATTTCTATTGTTAATAAATTTCCTGACGTATTCCCTGAAGAACTTCCTGGCCTACCCCCAGAGCGTGAATTTAAATTTTGTATCGACCTTGAACCCGGTACAAAACCCATTTTCAAAGCCCCATATCGAATGGCTCCTATTGGACTTCAGGAGTTAAAGATCCAACTGCAGGAATTGTTAGACATTGGCTTTATTCGTCCTAGTACTTCTCCTTGGGGTGCTCCTGTGCTATTCGTGAAGAAGAAAGATGGAAGTATGCGACTTTGTATTGATTATCGGGAGTTGAATCATGTCACCATCAAAAATAGGTACCCATTGCCACGTATTGATGACCTGTTTGACCAGTTGCAAGGAGCACAATTCTTTTTAAAGATCGATCTTCGTTCTGGATATCATCAGCTGAAGGTTAGAACTGAGGATATTCCAAAGACGGCTTTCAGAACTCGGTACGGGCATTATGAATTCCTAGTCATGTCCTTTGGATTGACTAATGCTCCTGCTGCCTTCATGGATATGATGAACCGGGTATTCAAGGAATATTTGGATCACTTTGTGGTCGTCTTTATTGATGACATCCTTATTTATTCCAAAAGCCGTGAAGATCATGAGCAACACTTGAGGCTGGTACTCCAAAAGCTTCGTGAATACAAGCTTTATGCCAAGTTGAAGAAATGCGAGTTCTGGCTGGAGGAGGTAGCATTTCTTGGACACGTAGTATCAAGTCGTGGAATATCGGTTGACCCAGCAAAGATTGAAGCTATTCAAAGCTGGGAGCAACCTAAATCAGTGACCGAAGTACGTAGCTTTCTTGGTTTAGCTGGTTATTATCGGAGATTCGTGGAAGGATTTTCTCGAATCGCTACTCCATTAACTCAGCTGACTCGGAAAGATACAAAGTTCGGTTGGAGCAAAGAATGTGAGTAGAGTTTTCAAGAACTCAAGAGGAGACTCATTTCAGCCCTGTTCTAACAATACCATCTGGCTCGGAGGGATTTGTTATCTACAGTGATGCTTCGAGCAAAGGGTTGGGATGCGTTCTCATGCAACATGGAAAATTCATAGCCTATGCATCAAGACAACTCAAGGAATATGAGAGGAATTATCCTACTCATGATATAGAGTTGGCAGCTGTTGTCTTTGCACTTAAAATTTGGAGGCATTACTTGTATGGGGAGAAGGTGGAGATCTTTCCGAATCATAAAAGCCTCAAATATTTCTTCACTCAAAAGGAACTCAACATGCGACAACGACGTTGGCTTGAACTGTTGAAAGATTATGATCATACCATTCAATATCATCCTAGAAAAGCGAACGTGGTAGCTGACGCATTGAGTAGAAGATCATATGCAAGTACGAGTGTGATATTGTCAACACAAAGGCCCATTTTGTGTGACTTGTAAAGGATGAAGATAGAGTTAAGACTCCAGGGACCCATGTGATGATGGCGAATATACGAGTAGAACCAACTTTAATCGATAAAGTTAAAGCTACTCAAGCTACAGACCTGGAGCTGATGCGTATGAGGAAGAAAGTGCAAGAAGGTGCTATGCCGGAAGCAAGAATCGATGAAGAAGGAATACTTCGAGTCAACTCCAAACTTCGTGTTCCTAACGACCCTGATTTAAAGTATGAAATTATGATGGAGGCGCACAACACACCGTTTGTAATCCATCCTGGAAGTACCAAAATGTATCATGATCTTCGTCATACATTTTGGTGGAGCAACACGAAGAGAGAGATAGCGTTGTTTATCTCAAGGTGTCTAACTTGTCAACGAGTCAAAGCGGAGCATCAAGTACCAAAAGGTCCATTGCAACCACTTAAAATTCCAGAATGGAAGTGGGAGCATATTACCATGATTTTTTTACCGGTCTTCCTATGGTTTCTCAAGGTATTGATGCGATTTGGGTCATTGTGGATATATTGACCAAGTCTGCCATTTCTTACCGATACGATAAACTTATACACTTGAACGCCTTGCTCGTATGTACATAAACGAGATTGTAAGACTGCATGGTATGCCAGTATCCATAGTTTCTGACTGAGACCCAAGATTCACTTCACGATTTTGGGTTAGTTTACAAAAAGCTATGGGCACAGATTTACGATTTAGTTCGGCATATCATCCTCAGACGGACGGACAATCAGAGAGGACTATTCAAACTCTAGAAGATTTATTAAGACTCTGTGTCCTTGACTTCAAGGGAAGTTGGGACAAGTTCTTACCATTGGTGGAGTTTTCCTATAACAACAGTTATCAAGCAAGTATTGGCATGGCTCCATTCGAAGCATTGTATGGAAGAAAATGTCGTTCTCCAATATGCTGGGATTAGGTGGGTGAAGCAACGTTGTTGGGACCGGAGTTGGTACGTATGACTACAGAAAAGATTCAAACGATCCGATAACGTATAAAAATCTCACAAGATCGACAAAAGAAATATGCTGATCTTCATCGAAAGGACTTGGAATTTGATGTAGGAGATCATGTGTTCTTACGTGTTGCTCCATGGAAAGGAGTTACGAGATTTGGAAAGAGAGGAAAGCTCAATCCTCGATTCATCGGACCATTTTTAATCCTCGATCGAATAAGAACTGTGGCTTATAGACTCGCTTTACCGCCAAATATGTCTCGTGTTCATAACGTTTTTCACATATCCATGTTATGCAAATATGTGGAAGACCCGAACCACATTATTGAGTTAGAACCGGACGAAATAGCGGAGAATTTGACGTATGAAGAAGTTCCTGTTCAAATCTTGGATAAGAAGGAACATATTCTACGCTCCAAGGTTATACCTCAAGTCAAAGTTTTGTGGAGAAACCACAATGTTGAGGAAATGACTTGGGAGTTAGAATCTGAAATGAAATCAAGGTATCCTTACCTCTTCGACATACAAGGTACGTACCCTAATTTTGAGGGCGAAATTTCATAAGAAGGGGAGGTTCTAAGACCCCAACTTTTATAAATAAAGATGAATTTTCTATAAATAATATTTTTGAATATTATGGAGTTAATTTGATATAATGTTATAGTTGTGGGTAATATTTATAAATTTTACAAAGTACGCAAGTTGTTATATAATATTCGATTGGTCGGGGAATATTCGTTTTAACAGGAAATATTCGTACAACGGCACAATCATTGGTGGACCCCACAACGAAATTATTGTCGGATTGAGAAAACGACAAAAATATTTTATTAAAAATAACGGCAGAAGTTTTACCATTGATAATGTTGAACTACTAGGTAGTAAAAGTACAGTAATACGTGTGGTTGCATAGTAGCACACGGTATTGATTATTAATGCTTATGTGAGAAGTCACTCAGTTTGATTCAATTATTGTCAGTTAATAATATGAATTATTTAGCGATAATGACGTTTTGTTTTATTCGTATTATTAACGTAATAAAACAGAAACATCTTTTTATATAAAACAGAATACTAAGTTATTCTATAAATAGAATATATTATATTTTATTTAAAAGATTTTTTTTAAATATGGACCGTCAGAATAAAGTAATCAATCTGGACCGTTCATGGATTAGTTACTATGCATTCTATTTTTCTATAAATAGCAGCTCATTCTTTCATTATTTCTTACGAATTCACTGAACTCTAGAGAGAGAAACTATAGAGAGATAGAAGAAGAGTATTCTGCTACTTAACTACTTCATTATTTCAGCTCTTCTTTAAAACAGTAATGGGTATTATTCTTTCTTATTCATGAAGAGAACTGTTGTTATTCTATTTTTTATTATTCTGTTAGAATAACCTGTATACGCGGTCTACCCTATACTTGGTGACATTCTTCTATTATTCTGTTGGAATATCATGTCTGTGTGTTTTACACCGAACCTAGTTCCGTCTTTATTATTATTCTGTTGGAACATCTTGTCTGTGTGTTTTACACCGGACCTGGTTCCGTCTTTATTATTATTCTGTTGGAACATCCTGTCTGTGTGTTTTACACCGAACCTGGTTCCGTCTTTATTATTATTCTATTGGAACAACCTGTCTGTGTGTTTTACACCGGACCTGGTTCCGTCTTTATTATTATTCTGTTAGAATATCCTATCTGTGCGTTTTACGCCGGACCTGGTTCCATTATTTATTATTCTGTTGGAATAACCTGTCTGTGCGATCTATCGCATGCATGGTGATTTCTTTTGTTATTCCATTCTTTATTATACTCAGTTGGTTAAGTTTTAACTTCAGGCGAGAGCAGCTCCTGTCCAAAATATAGGTGGAAGCACTGAAAACTCTCGGACGGTCACCGCTAAACAGTTCAAGGAGTTGGGACCACCAGAGTTTAAGGGAACAGATACATAGTTAGGGATAGAAATTAATGATAAAACCCTAGGGATACATACATACATAGACGTATAGTTAGGCTTATTTAATTTCATAGTTTAAATATAAAATATCAAAGCAATCGTTTAAATAAGGCTGAAATGGTTATGGGCTAGTGCTTGGTGAACTTTATTAGTTAATTCTCCGTGAGAATGATACATTACTTACTCGTTATTACTTGTTGACCGTGTATACTTGCACGCATATATTGATCGGTAAAACGACCAACACTATACCAGTTGGAATACTCTTCTTTTTAAGGTAAGGGATATTATTTTTGTTCAGTATTCGTAAGAAATAATATTTTCTTACATACTCTGTAGTATATAAATAATATTATTTCGTTTTAAATTTCGAATTCTATACTCATTTTGTTAAGTTTTGGCTTCTATACTCCATGAAATTAGTAGAATATCCTTGATATTTGCGCTTCATCCAGTATCTTTTCATGGAAATTTTATTCTGAGCATTCTTGATAAGTTTTAACTTTTTCATATCGGAGTACTATTTAAGGGGTACTATTCATGGGATACTATTCACTCGATTACTATTCACTCAGGGTACTATTTATGACAAAAATTAATTTCTTTTCGATCCAAATTATTTTTGATACAATATTATTCTTGAATTTTAGTCCACAAAGCAGTATCATGTTGACAATTTGGACGTTTTTGAATTCTGGATAATCTAAATTATAAATCTTTAAAAATTTATTATTTGCTTTCATTTAATTGAATTCTTATATTATTGTCATCATCCTCATGCTTATATTGTTATAAAAGTCATCTTTGGCCCGTAGTGCATAGATGGACTGTTGATTGGTATGATTATGATAATGGATCATTTGGTATAATCATGAATTGTACTGTAACAAATGATGTGGTAAAAGTCTTCATTGGCCCGTAGTGCATTAATGGACAGTTGTTGGCATAATCATGACTATTGGTGAAAACACGAATATCATTGGCCCGTAGTGCATGGATAATTCATGGTCGTGATATTAATGAATATCCTTGGCCCGTAGTGCAGGGATGATTTGATGATGTGGATTATTTATTAAGCTGAGTCTCAGCGATAAAATAGATGATAAACTCTTGAATCATAAAAGATAGTAGATATCATACTCTACTTGACTCTTCTAATGGATTACTTATTCCGCTACAGTTATACTTGATGTTTATTATATTTTATCAGTTTAACACTGTGGAAGGCTAACAATAATTTATTCTGCATT
This sequence comes from Panax notoginseng, assembly GCA_016801055.1. Lineage (NCBI taxonomy): Eukaryota > Viridiplantae > Streptophyta > Magnoliopsida > Apiales > Araliaceae > Panax > Panax notoginseng. The sequence goes on from CM029016.1 coordinate 68,379,801, forward strand.
ATCTTAGTCATAATATTTCTTACTGGGCTAGTTGAGCTCACCCTTTTGCTTTCATTGTTCTCTTCAGAAAATGAGAACGTAGCCGGAACTAGTCGGGGAATAGGGTGACGGTCCGAGATGGTTGTTTTAGTAGTCCTCACTATTTAGTGTGATAATAAATGTAATGAGGATTGAATTTGAGTTTGGATATTGTCTAGAAGACAATATTCCTGTTAAAACTCTCAGGTATGTTTTGTCATATTTTACATGACAGTTGTATAATTATGTTTGTATTTGAATTATGTACCATGTATTTGGCGACTCAAGATGGGTGATGTATACCTATTTTGGGGCCGTCACAGTTGGTAGCAAAGCTTAGGAATATGATCCCTGGCTAAGATGTGAGACTTGAACTAGGGGGGAGAGATGGGAAAATCCTTTGCTAGTATGACCTACTTAAGTTTATTTGTTATTGGTCGGTCAGAATATATGGATAATATGTGGCATGTCAATTAACCCTTGTTTTGTGGAAGCATTTGAAAATGACATCCGAGAATGTTGAGATAAGAAATGGAGCACGTGAGACTATTAAGTCACCAATGATCAATACCCAGGATAATGCGTATCAGGAAGGCAATAATCCTCAGGAAAATAACAACATTAACCAAATGATGAACGATGGGATGTTTAGAGGCTTTATGTAATTCATGCAACATCAGGCGAGAACGACTCCTGTTCAAAATACAGGTGGAAACGTTGGCAACTCTCAGATGGTCACCGCTAATCAGTTCAAGGAGCTGGGACCACCAGAGTTTTTGGGAGAACCAAAACCACTTAAGGCAGAGACATAGATAAAGTAGATCACCAAGATATTTGATGACTTGGTATGCTTCGAGGAGCAAAAGGTTCCCTTTGACACCTTCATATTACGAGGAGAGGCAGATTACTGGTGGGAATCTGTAAAGCGTACTCAACCTGCCGCACTCAAGTTGTCTTGGGAGAAGTTCCAAGAACTGTTCAATGATAAGTACTTTCTCAAAAGTATTCGTCACATGAAAGAGGTGGAGTTTATCAAACTGGAGCAAAACAATATGACCGTGTCGCAGTACGAGGCTAAATTTGTCGAGTTATCCCGATTTACGTCTCATCTGGTTGATAATGAGGAAAGAATGATGCAAATATTTCTGCGAGATTTGAAACCTAAGATACGTCAATACCTAATTTCTCACAAACTGTGTTTGTATTCAGATATTGTAAATAGGGCTCAGATATTGGAGTGTGATAATGAGTCAACCCAACCAAGAGAGAGCAGCTGGCAAAATGATAATACCAGTGGTAGCAGTCATCGAAGCGGTGAAAAGAAACGTAGAGGAAGTCAACATGCCAGAAATGGTAACCACTTTGGTGGTAATCATGGCCAAGACAATAAGAGTGAAAATTTCAAGAAGAGAAGATTCAATAATGAGAGAAAGACGTCAGCACCAACACCCGTTGTTAAAGAAGGAGAATGATCACCGATTGTATGGTACAAATGCGGAGGGGAGGGACACATCAGTCCAAATTATACGCAGCAGTCCAAAATATGTTACAATTATGGAAGAGAAGGTCAGTTGGCTCAATTTTGTTGTGAAATTAAGCTAAGTCCAGTTGAGATGGTGACACCAAATGCCGTCCCAAACAAGTCAAAACCAGTAGTTCAAGGGAGAGCGTTTGTCGTGACCTCCCAGAAAGCGAGGAACCCGAATGAGGTCATCGCGGGTAAGCTAATCATAAACTCTAGCGAAGTCTATATCTTATTTGATACCGGTTCTATCCATTCTTTTATTTCTCTTACTTGCGCTCAAGGTTTAAATTTAACTCCGGAGAAATTAGACTTTGACTTATCTGTTGAAACTCCGTTGGGAGAAACCTTCATTACATCCACTGTTTATAAATCTTCTTTGATTCAAATCGGTACCCGCATGTTACCTGTCGATCTTATCTCTTTAAAAATACTTGCATTTGATGTGATTTTAGGGATTAATTGGTTAACTATTCATCAGGAAAAAACTGATTGTTTTCGTAAGGTTGTTAGCTTTCATATTCCTAACCAATCTATTATACGAATTCAAGCAACCAAACCACTAAAGTCAATCACTGTCATATCAAGCCATAAAGCTATTCGTTTATTGAAAAATGGATGTCAAGCTTTCTTAACCCATGTTACAGATTTAAACAAAAATACGTCAAATTTGAATGATATTTCTATTGTTAATAAATTTCCTGACGTATTCCCTGAAGAACTTCCTAGCCTACCCCCGAAGCGTGAAATTGAATTTTGTATCGACCTTGAATTCTGTACAAAACCCATTTCCAAAGCCCCATATCGAATGGCTCTTATTGAATTTCAGGAGTTAATGACCCAACTGCAGAAATTGTTAGACATCAGTTTCATTCGTCCTAGTATGTCTCCTTGGGGTGCTCCTGTTCTATTCGTAAAAAAGAAAGATGGAAGTATACGACTTTGTATTGACTATCGAGAGTTGAATCATGTCACCATCAAAAATAGGTATCTGTTACCTCGTATTAATGACCTATTTGACCAATTGCAAGGCGCCAAATTCTTTTCAAAGATCGATCTTTGTTCCGGATATCATCAGTTAAATATTAAAATCGATGACATTCCAAAGACTGCTTTTAAAACTCGGTACGGGCATTACGAATTCCTAGTCATGTCTTTTGGATTGACTAATGCTCCTGCTGCCTTCATCGATATGATGAATCGAGTATTCAAAGAATATTTGGATCACTTTGTGGTCGTCTTTATTGATGGCATCCTCATTTACTCCAAAACCCGTGAAGATCATGAGCAACACTTGAGGCTGATACTCCAAAAGCTTCGTGAGAACAAGTTATATGCCAAGTTGAAGAAATGCAAATTCTGGCTTGAGGAAGTAGCATTCCTTGGGCACGTGATATGAAATCACAGAATATCTTTTAACCCAGCGAAGATTGAAGCAATACAAAGCTGGAAGCAACCTAAGTCATTAACCGAAGTATGTAGCTTTCTCGGCTTAGCTGGTTATTATCAGAGATTCGTAGAAGGGTTTTTTCGAATCGCTACTCCATTAACTCAGCTTACTCGAAAAGATATAAAATTCGGTTGGAGTGAGGAATGTGAGAAGAGTTTTCAAGAACTCAAAAGGAGACTCATTTCAGCACATATTCTGACAATACCATCTGGTTCGGAGGGATTTGTCATCTACAGTGATGCTTCAGGCAGAGGGTTAGGATGTGTTCTCATGCAACATGGAAAAGTCATAACCTATGCCTCATGACAACTCAAAAATATGAGAGAAATTATCCTACTCATGATCTAGAGTTGACAGTTGTCATTTTTGCACTAAAGATCTGGAGGAATTACCTGTATGGGGAGAAAGTGGAGATCTATACGGATCATAAAAGCCTCAAATATTTCTTCACCCAAAAAGAACTCAACATGCGGCAACAACGTTGGCTCGAGCTGTTAAAAGATTACGATCATACCATTCAATACCATCTTGAAAAAGCGAACGTAGTAGCTGACGCGTTGAGTAGAAGATCATATACGGGTACGAGCGCGATACTGTCAACGCAAAGGCCCATTTTGTATGACTTGCAAAGGATGGAGATAGAGATAAAGACTCTATGGACCCACGTGATGATGTCAAATATACGAGTAGAACCGAGTTTAATCGATAAAGTTAAAGCTGCTCAACCTACGGACTTGGAGCTAATGCGTATGAAGAAGAAAGTGCAAGAAGGTGTTATTTCGGAAGCAAGAATCGATGAAGAAGGAATACTAAGAGTCAACTCCAGATTTTGTGTTCCTAACGACCCTGATTTGAAGTATAAAATCATGATGGAGGTGTACAACACACCGTTTGCAATCCATCCTGGGAGTACCAAAATGTATCGTGATCTTCGATATATATTTTGGTGGAGCAATATGAAGAGAGAGATAGCGGAGTTTATCTCAAGGTGTCTAACTTGTCAACGAGTTAAAGCGGAGCATCAAGTGCCAAAAGGTCCATTGCAACCACTTAAAATTCCAGAATGGAAGTGAGAGCACATTACCATGGATTTCGTTATTGGTCTTCCCAAGGTTTCTCAAGGCATAGATGCGATTTGTGTCATTGTCGATAGACTAACCAAGTCTGCTCGTTTTTTACATATACAAGAAACTTATACACTTGAACATCTTGCTTGTATATACATAAATGAGATTATAAGACTGCATGGTATGCCAGTATCCATAGTTTCTGATCGAGACCCAAGATTCACTTCACGTTTTTGGGTTAGTTTGCAAAAAGCTATGGGTTACGATTCAGTTTGGCATATCATCCTCAAACGGACGGGCAGTCAGAGAGGACTATTTAAACTCTTGAAGATCTGTTAAGAATCTGTGTCTTTGACTTCAAAAGAAGTTGGGACATGTTCTTGCCATTGGTGAAATTTCCCTACAACAACAGTTATCAAGCAGTATTGGCATGGCTCCATTCGAGGTGTTATATGGACGCAAGTGTCGTTCTCCAGTATGCTGGGATGAGGTGGGTGAAGCAACATTGTTGGGATCAGAATTAGTACGTATAACTACGGAGAAGATTCAAATGATCCGGCAACGTAAAAACCTCACAAGATCGACAAAAGAGTTATGTTGATCTTCATCGAAAGGACGTGAAATTCAATGTTGGAGAGCATGTGCTGTTACGTGTGGCACCATGGAAAGGATTTACGAGATTTGGAAAGAGAGGAAAGCTCAATCCTCGATTCATTGTCACATTTGAAATCCTCGATTGAGTAGGAACTGTGGCTTATAGACTCGCCTTACCGCCAAGTTTGTCTTGTGTTCATAACGTTTTTCATATATCTATGTTACGTAAATATGTGGAAGACCCGAACCACATTATTGAGTTAGAACCAGACGAGATAGCGGAAAATTTAACGTATGAAGAGGTACCTGTTAAAATCTTGGATAAGAAGGAACATATTCTACGCTCCAAGGTTATATCTTAAGTTAAAGTTTTGTGGAGAAACCATGATGTAGAGAAAATAACCTAGGAGTTAGAATCTGAAATAAAATTAAGGTATCCTCACCTCTTCGCTATACCAGGTACGTACCGTAATTTCAAGGACGAAATTTCATAAGAAAGGGAGGTTGTAAGACCCCAATTTTCATAAATAAAGATTAATTTTTCTCGAAATATATTTGAATATTATGGTGTGAATTTGATATAACATTGTAGTTGTGGGTAATATTTATAAATTTTCCAAAGTAAGCAAGGTTTTATAAAATATTCGATTGGTCGGGAAATATTCGTTTTAATAGGGAATATTCGTACGACGACACAATCATTGGTGGACCCCACAGCAGAATTATTATCGGAGTTAGAAAACTACATAAATATCTTTTTATAAAAATAACGGCGAAAGTTTTATCGTTAAACTGTTGAAATACCCGATGATGAAAGGTACAGTAATATGTGTGGTTGCATAGTAGCACACGGTATTGATTATTGATGCTTACGTGAGAAGTCACCTAGTTTTATTCAATTCTTGTTACAGTAATTACTGCATAATATCTCACGTTATTTGATTCAATTATTATCAATATTTTATATATTATTAGATCAATAATTGAGATGACAAGTTATTCATATTATTATTTGCATAATTAACAATGTCTAGAAAGTTCTGTAGAGGAAAGAGGTTTGGTCACCTAATTGCGCGCCAATAGGGAGAAATCCTTATCGGAAAGGCCCCTCTTTCCTGGGAACGATCTGGTTGTTAATATTACGAGTTATAATAATGATGAATTAATGTTGTTAAAAATATTGAGGGATTTTTTTATGAAGTATTTGTTGTAAATTTTGGCGTATTATTTGGAACCCCACTTACCTATTTTTTCAAAACTGTCGGTAGAAGTTATCTCAGTTTTGCTGTATATATATATATATATATATATATATATATATATATATATATATATATATTACAAGTTTTGTCTTTTATGAAAAATAGAATATATTATATTTTATTTATATAGTATTTTACTATGCAGTGCACAGTAACGTCTTGTGAAAAACCAAATTCGGCGTCCGTGAAATAACTCATTTTGGTCCGTGATTCTAAAAAAATTCAAATAGTATCATTTCAATTCTCCTATAAATAGAATGTTTAGTTAGAATTGAAAATCACACCAGAATTAGAGAATTCTTCTTCTATAATATTGAGCGTATTTCTTTAGAGTTTAAGGAAGCCTTGAGCGTAGAAAACAGTTCAAGTTTTCTTCGAGAATATCACCGCTATACCAGTTAGAATACTCTTCTTTTTATGATAAGGGATATTATTTTTGTTGTAAGAAATAATATTTTCTTCCATACTCTTTAGTATGTAAGTAATATTATTTCGTTTCAGATTTCAAATTCTATACTCATTTTGTTAAGTTTTGGCTTCTATACTCCATGAAATTAGTAGAATATCCTTGATATTTGCGCTTCATCCAGTATCTTTTCATGAAAATATTATTCAGAGCATTTTGATAAGTTTTAACATTTTCATACCGGAGTACTATTCACGGGGTACTATTCTCGAAGTACTATTCATGGGGTACTATTCACTCGGTTACTATTCCCCTGGAGTACTATTCATGACAAAAATTGATTTCTTTTCGATCCAAATTATTTTTGATTCAATATTATTCTTGAATTTTACTCCACAAAGCAGTATCATGTTGACAATTTGGACGTTTTTGAATTCTGGATAATCTAAATTATAAATCTTTAAAAATTTATCATTTACTTTCATTTAATTGAATTCTTATATCATTGTCATCATCCTCATGCTTATATTGTTATAAAAGTCATCTTTGGCCTGTAGTGCATATATGGACTGTTGATCGGTATGATTATGACCAGGGATTATTCGGTATAATCATGACTTATACTGTTACAAATGATGTGGTAAAAGTCCTCATTGGCCCGTAGTGCATTGATGGGCAGTTGTTGGCATGATCATGACTATTGGTGAAAACACGAATATCATTGGCCTATAGTGCATGGATAATTCGTGGTCGTGATACTAATGAATATCCTTGGCCCGTAGTGTAGGGATGATTCGATGATTTGAATTATTTATTAAGTTGAGTCTTAGCGATAAAATAGATAATAAACTCTTAAATCATAGAAGATAGTAGATATCATGCTCTACTTGACTCTTTTAATGGATTGTTTGTTCCGCTGCAGTTAAACTTGATGTTTACTATATTTTATCAGTTTAACACTATTGAATGCTAACGATAATTTATTCTGCATTATCTTAGTCATAATATTTCTTACTGGACTAGTTGAGCTCACCCTTTTGCTTTCACTGTTCTCTTTAGAAAATGATAACATAGTCGGGACTAGTCGGGGAATGGAGTAACGGTCCGAGATGGTTGTTTTAGTAGTCCTCACTATTTATTGTGATAATAAATGTAATGATGATTGAATTTGAGTTCGGATATTGTCTAGAAGACAATATTCCTGTTAAAACTCTCAGCTATATTTTGTCGTATTTTACACGACTGTTGTATAATTAAGTTTATATTTGAATTATGTACCATGTATTTGGCGACTCAAGATGGGTGATGTAAGACCCCAACTTATTAATAAATAAAATTAATTTTTTTCTAAATATTATTGTGAATAATAAGGTGTTAATTTGATATAATGCTTTGGTTATGGGTGAAATGTGCAAATTTTGCAAAATAAGTAAGTGGTTATAAAATATTCATTTTGTCGGGGAATATTCGTTTGGTCGGGGAATATTCTTGCTGTCGGGGAATATTCGTACAACGACGCAGCCTTGTGTGGGCCCCATAACAGAAAACGGTTGAATGAAGATAACAACAAAAATTGAGTTTTTATAAATAACGACGTAGTTGTTACCGTTAACACTGTTGGAATACCCAGTGGTTAAAATACAGTAATACGCGTGGTTGCACAGTAGCACACGGATTGCACAGTATTTTCAAATTATTGATTCTTACGAAGGAAGGCACTACTTAATAATTGTAACAGTAGTTACTGTTCAATATTTTTTTGTATTGATTCAATAATTGTTGCATTGATATTTTATATTATTGTTGTTTCAATAATTGTCACTGCACAGTATTTCTCATTATCAGATCAATAATTCATATTATTTGAATAATATTATTAGATAACATTATTGTCAATGTCTAGAAAGTTCTGTCTAAGGAGAGGTTTGGTCACCTAATTGCGCGCTAGTAAGGAGAAATCTTTATTGGAAAGCCCCCTCTTTCCTGGGAACGGCCTGGTTGTCATAAATGTGATTCTTTAATATTAACTGTGAATAATTAATTATTGATTCATATGATAAGGAAATATTTATTTTATGTGAATATAAATATTGGATATATTTTGTGGTTAAAAATGAAGGAGTTAATGTTGAGGTATTTTATCAGTATTTTTGTCTGAATAGAGGTATTAAAACTCAATCAGGGTTTTTGAGATATATTGCGGGGGTTATAATTTTTAATCCGACCGTTGGATCGTTGTGATTTTTAGATATGTTATACATATATAAGTTGAGTATATATCCACAAATTTTGAACCGTTAAAAAAGAACGTATGATTTGTTATGAATTTTAAGAGATGACTGGTTCAGAAATTGTTGAAGTTTCGGAATTTATCATTTTGGTGAAAAATTCTAGAATTGGTGGACCCCACTTTTCGTTGGTGAAAATGTGCTGAGATTTTTATTCAAATATGGTGGGTGGGAATAGTAGCAGGTAAAGCCATCAGATTGCAGGTTAAGTCTGCTTCGGCGTGCTAATATTTTCCTATAAATAGAGGGCTAAGTTAGAATTAAAAATCACACTAGAAACAAGTTTTCTCTCTTTCTCTCTCTATATTATCGAGCGTATTTTGTTAGTATTTAGATACTTTGTGAGTTTTTATTTATCAGTGCAAGTTTCCTTCAGCCTTATACCGATATTCCGAACAGAAGTACTGATATTTTGAGGTAAGGGGTGTTATATATTCTTCTTAAAAAGATATTTTCTTCAATATCATTATACCGAAATGTTGGTATGAACTTTTTATCAAATTTGGAACTTTTTGTGTCGGGGTTACTATTCACGTATACGTTATTATTTACGTATACGGCACTATTAACGAATACAACACTATTCACCGAAAAATGAAATTTTATTCTTTTTGTCCAAGTTGTCTATTATGGTTATTATTTTTGATTGTATCCATGTTTTGATATTTATTTTTGAATTATGCTTCAAAATTGGTTATTATGGAGTATTATTAAACTTGGATAAACTGTAATACGAATCCCTAATATTTATTCTTTTATCTCACTGGATTCGTTTTCTTTAAAATATTTTTCATCATCCTCAGTCCTAAATGCTGATACTACTGAATATCTTTGGCATGTAGTGCAAAGATGTATGATTACCTGATGAATATCTTTGGCCTGTAGTGCAAAGATGAACAGGTGTTGAGATGAACACGACCAACTGGTGATATAAATGAATATCTTTGGCTTGTAGTGCAAAGATGAATATTTGATTCAAGATGTATGTTGATTGATGTTACAGGGATAAAATATTGATGATGGACTTTTAAATCTTAGAAGATAGTAGAATTCTTTCTCTACTTGACTCTTTTAATGGATTGTTGTTTCCGCTGCAGTTGTTGATCTAAAACTTGTTGTCTATTATATTTTATCAGATTTTCCCTGTCGAAGACTAACGATAATTTGTTGTATATTATCTTAGTCATAATATTCATTACTGGGCTAGTTGAGCTCACCCTTTTTGTTCCATTTTCTTCTCAGGATGAGATAGTATAGCAGGAACTAGCTGAGGTATGGAGTGACGGTTTTAGAAAGTTGTTTAGCAGTCCTCACTATTTTTGTAAAATAGTGTATCAATAATTGTAATGAGGACTCCTTTTGAGTTTTTATACTCTCTATTTATATTCAAACTCACAGTATATGTGTTGTCGTATTTTGCACGATAATTGTATTACTGAGGTTGTATTTATTTTTGTACCATGTATTTGGCGACTCAGAATGGGTGATGTATTCCTATTTTCGGGGCGTCACAGTTGGTATCAGAGCTTAGGGATATGGTCTCTGGCGGAGATCGGGGAATAGAACTAGGAGGGGAGACATGAGTAAATTCTTCGCTAGTGTGTCCTACCTAAGCTTATTTGTTGGTCGGTCATAATATAGGTATATTATGTGATATGTTAATTTGTTTAATTAATCCTTGTTTTATGGAAGTATTTGAGAATGGCAACCGATAACGTTAACAATGGAGTATATGAGACTGTGGAACAACCTTTAGTCACAAACCAGGAGAACGTGCAACAAGAAGGCAATATTCCTCCTGTAAACAATGTTACCGAGGAAACGATGAATGATGGAATGTTTATGAGCTTTTTGCAGTTCATACAAAATCAGACGAGGGAGACTCGTGTGTAGAATACGGGTGGAAATGATAACAACGCGCCGTTTGTCACGGCCAAGCAGTTCAAAGAGTTGGGACCACTAGAATTTAAGGGAATGCCAGATCCGGTCATGGCGGAAATGTGGGTCAAGCAAATTACCAAGATATTAGATGTCTTGGGATGCACGGAAGAACAGAAGGTTCCATTCGCCACCTTTATGTTCCGCGGTGAGGCAGACTACTGGTGGGAGTCTGTGAAGCGTACCCAGCCTGACGCACTCAACATGTCTTGGGAAACGTTTCAGAAACTGTTTAATAATAAGTACTTTCCTGAAAGTATTTATCATATGAAGGAGGTAGAGTTTATTAGACTGGAACAAAACAACATGACGGTGTCCCAGTACGAGGCGAAGTTTACAGAGTTATCCAGGTTTGCACCTCATTTGGTAGAGAATGAGGAATGAATGACGAGGATGTTCCTGAGAGGTCTAAAGCCCGAGATTCGGCAATATCTTATCTCTCATAAATTTTCTTTATATTCAGATGCTGTAAACAGGGCTCAATTATTAGAGCGAGATAATGAGTATGTTCAACTAAGGGACCACAACTAGGGTCATACCGGTGGCTGCGGTCATCGGAGCAATGAAAACCAGCAGGGAGGAAAACATTTGGACAAAAGTGGTAATCACTCTGGTGGTAATCGTGGCCGTGACAATAGAAGGAGTGAGTCGCGAGGAGATTTCAAAAGGAGAAGGTATAATAACCATAACGTGAAGACGTCAACACCAACATCAACTGTTTCTAGGGGAGGAGAACGACCACCGGTCATATGTTACAAATGCGGGAAAGAAGGACAGATCAGCCCAAACTGCCCATAACAATCCAAGGTATGTTATAAATGTGGAAAGGAGGGTCATATAGCTCAAGAGTGTTCTATAGGAAAACCAAGTTCAGCGGGGATAGTGACTCCGAAGGCTGTTCCGAACAAGTCAAAGTCAGTGGTTCCTGGAAGGGCGTTTGTCGTGGCTGCCCAAAACGCAAGGAACCCGAACGAGGTGATCACAGGTAAGCTAATCATAAACTCTTGCGAAGTTTATACCTTATTAGATACCGGTTCTACCCATTCTTTTATCTCTCCTGCTTGTGCTCAATGTTTGAACTTGACTTCAGAGAAATTAGACTTTGACTTATCTGTCGAAACTCCGTTAGGAGAAACTTTCGTTACATCTACTGTTTATAAATCTTGCTTGATTCAAGTTGGTACCATCACATTACCTGCCGATCTTATTTCGTTGAAAATTCTTGCATTTGATGTGATTTTAGGGATTGATTGGTTAACCACGCATTATGCTAAAACTGATTATTTTCGTAAGGTTGTTAGTTTTCATATTCCTAACCAACCTGTTATGCGAATTCAAACAACTAAACCATTAAAGCCAATCACTGTCATTTCAAGCCATAAAGCTATTCGTTTATTGAAAAACGAATGTCAAGATTTCTTATTCCATGTCACAGACTTGAACAAAAACACATCAGATTTGAATAAAATTTCTGTTGTTAATGAATTTCCTGACGTATTTCCTGAAGAACTTCCCAGTCTACCCCCAGAACGTGAAGTTGATTTCTTTATTGACTTTGAACCTGACATAAAGCCCATTTCTAAAACCCCATATCGAATGGCTCCTATTGAACTTCAGGAGTTAAAGGTCTAACTACAGGAGTTGTTGGACATCGGTTTTATTCGTCCTAGCACATCTCCTTGGGGTGCTCCAGTGTTATTCGTAAAGAAGAAAGACGGGAGTATGCGACTTTATATTGACTATCTAGAATTGAACCATGTCACCATCAAGAATAGGTATCCGCTACCTCATATTGATGACCTGTTCGACCAGTTGCAAGGAGCACAATTCTTTTCAAAGATCGATCTTCGTTCTGGATATCATCAGCTGAAGATTAAAACTGTGGATATTCCAAAGACTGCCTTCAGAACTCGGTACGGGCATTACGAATTCTTAGTCATGTCTTTTGGATTGACTAATGCTCCTGCTGCTTTCATGGATATGATGAACCGTGTATTCAAGGAATATTTGGATCAGTTCGTTGTTGTCTTTATTGATGACATCCTCATCTATTTCAAAAGTCGTGAAGATCATGAGCACCATTTGAAGCTGGTACTACAAAGGCTTCGCGATGACAAGCTATATACCAAGCTAAAGAAATACGAGTTCTGACTTGAGGAAGTAGCATTCCTTGGGCATGTGGTGTCAAAAGATGGAGTATCTGTCGACCCGGCGAAGATTGAAGCCATACAAAGTTGGGAGCAACCGAAGTCGGTGACCGAAGTACTTAGCTTTCTGGGCTTAGCTGGTTACTATCGGAGATTCGTGGAAGGATTTTCTCGAATCGCTACTCCGTTAACTCAGCTGACTCGTAAAGATACAAAATTTGGTTGGAGCGAGAATTATGAGAAGAGTTTTCAAGAACTCAAGAGGAGACTCATTTCAGCACCTGTTCTGACAATACCATCTGGTTCGGATGGATTTGTAATCTACAACGATGCTTCAGGTAAAGGGTTAGGATGTGTTCTCATGCAACATGGGAAAGTCATAGCCTATGCCTCGCGACAACTCAAAGAATATGAGAGGAATTATCCTACTCATGATTTGGAGTTGGCAGCAGTCATTTTCGCGTTGAAGATCTGGAGACACTACCTGTATGGGGAGAAAGTGGAGATCTATACAGATCATAAAAGTCTCAAATATTTCTTCACCCAAAAGGAACTCAACATGCGGCAATGACGTTGGCTCGAGCTGCTGAAAGATTACGATCATACCATCCAATATCATCCTGAAAAAGCAAACGTAGTAGCTGACGCATTGAGTAGAAGATCATATACGGGTACGAGTGCAATATTGTTAACACAAAGGCCCATTTTGTATGACTTGTAATGGATGGAGATAGAGATGAAGGCTCCAAGTACCCACGTGATGATATCAAACATACGAGTAGAATCAACTTTAATCGATAAAGTTAAAGCTGCTCAAGCTACGGACATGGAGCTGATGCGTATGAATAAGAAAGTGCAAGAAGGTGCTATTCCAGAAGCAAGAATCGATGAAGAAGGAATACTTCGAGTCAACTCCAGACTTTGTGTTCCTAACGATTCTGACTTAAAGCATAGAATCATGATGGACGCACACAACACACCATTTGCTATCCATCCTGGAAGTACCAAAATGTATCATGATCTTCGACATACATTTTGGTGGAGCACTATGAAGAGAGAGATTGCAGAGTTTATCTCAAGGTGTTTAACTTGTCAACCGGCTAGTACCAAAGAGTCCATTGCAACCACTTGAGATTTCAAAATGGAAGTGGGAACACATTACTATGGATTTTGTTACGGGTCTTCCCAAGGTTTCTCAAGGCATAGATGCGATTTGGGTCATTATTGATAGATTAACCAAGTCCGCTCATTTCTTATCTATACGTGAGACTTATTCCCTTGAACGTCTTGCTAGTATATACATAAGTGAGATTGTAAGATTGCATGGCATGCCAGTATCCATAGTTTCGGATCGTGACCCAAGATTCACTTCACGATTTTGGGTTAGCTTGCAGAAAGCTATGGGCACATATTTACGATTCAGTTCGGCATACCATCCTCAAACGGACAGACAATCAGAGAGGACTATTCAAACTCTTGAAGATCTATTAAGACTCTGTGTCCTAGTTTTCAAAGGGAGTTGGGATAAGTACCTACCATTGGTGGAATTCTCCTACAACAACAGTTATTAGGCAAGTATAGGTGTGGCTCCATTCGAGGCGTTGTATAGAAGAAAATGTCGTTCTCCAGTATGCTGGGACGAGGTGGGTGAAGCAACATTGTTGGGACCAGAGTTGGTACGAATGACTACAGAGAAGATCCAAACGATTCAACAACGTATACAAACGGCACAGGATTGACAAAAGAGTTATGCGGATCTTCATCGAAAGGATGTAGAATTTAGTATTGGGGATCATGTATTGTTACGTGTTGCATCATGGAAAGGAGTTACAAGATTTGGGAAGAGAGGAAAGCTCAATCCACGATTTGTTGGTCCATTTGAAATTCTTGACCGAATAGGAAATGTGGCATATCGACTCGCATTACCTCCAAGCATGTCTCGTGTTCATAATGTTTTTCACGTATCTGTGCTTCGTAAATATGTGAAAGACCCGAACCACATAATTGAGTTAGAACCAGATGAGATAGTCGAAGATTTAACGTACGATGAGGTACCTGTTAAGATCTTGGATAGGAAAAAGCATGTTCTGCGCACGAAGGTTATACCACAAGTTAAGGTTTTGTGGAGAAACCATGCTATTTAAGAAATGACCTGGGAGTTGGAATCAGAAATGAAAGCGAGGTATCCTCACCTTTTCGAAATACCAGGTACGTACGTCAATTTCAAGGACGAAATTTCATAAGGAGGGGAGGTTGTAAGACCCCAACTTATTAATAAATTAAATTAAATTTTCTCTAAATATTATTGTGAATAATAAGGTGTTAATTTGATATAATGCTTTGGTTATGGGCGAAATGTGCAAATTTTGCAAAATAAGCAAGTGGTTATAAAATATTCATTTTGTCAGGGAATATTCGTTTGGTCGTGGAATATTCTTGCTGTCGGGAAATATTCGTACGACGACGCAGCCTTGTGTGGGCCCCATAACGAAAAACGGTTAAATGAAGATAACGACAAAAATTGAGTTTTTATAAATAACGGCGTAGTTATTACCGTTAACACTGTTGGAATACCCAGTGGTTAAAATACAGTAATACGCGTGGTTGCACAGTAGCACACGGATTGCACAGTATTTTTAAATTATTGATTCTTACGAAGAAAGGCACTACTCAATAATTGTTACAGTAGTTACTGTTCAATATTTTATTTTATTGATTCAATAATTGCTGCATTGATATTTTATATTATTGTTGTTTTAATAATTGTCACTACACAATATTTCCCATTATCTGATCAATAATTCATATTATTTGAATAATATTATTAGATAGCATTATTGGCAATGTCTAGAAAGTTCTGTCTAAGGAGAGGTTTGGTCACCTAATTGCGCGCCAGTAAGGAGAAATCCTTAATGGAAAGCCCCCTCTTTCCTAGGAACAGCCTGGTTGTCATAAATGTGATTCTGTAATATTAATTGTGAATAATTAATTATTGATTCATATGATAAGGAAATGTTTATTTTATGTGAATATAAATGTTGGATATATTTTGTGGTTAAAAATGAAGGAGTTAATGTTGAGGTGTTTTATCAGTATTTTTGTCGGAATGGAGGTACTAAAACTCAATCAGGGTTTTTGAGATATATTGCGGGGGTTATAATTTTTAATCCGACCGTTGGATCGTTGTGATTTTTGGATATGTTATACATATATAAGTTGAGTATATATCCACAAATTTTGAACCGTTAAAAATGAAGGTATGATTTGTTATGAATTTTAAGAGATGACTGGTTCAGAAATTGTTGAAGTTTAAGAATTTATCATTTTGGTAGAAAATTCTAGAATTGTTGGGCCCCACTTTTGGTTGGTGAAAATGTACTGAGATTTTTATTCAAATATGGTGGGTGGGAATAGTAGCAGGTAAAGTCATCAGGTTGCAGGTTAAGTCTGCTTCGGCGTGCTAACATTTTCCTATAAATAGAGGGCTAAGTTAGAATTGAAAAGCACACCAGAAATAAGTTTTCTCTCTTTCTCTCTCTATATTATCGAGCGTATTTTGTGAGTATTTAGATACTTTATGAGTTTTTATTTATCAGTACAAGTTTTCTTCAGCCTTATACCGATATTCCGAACAGAAGTACTGATATTTTAAGGTAAGGGGTGTTATATTCTTCTTAAAATGATATTTTCTTCAATATCATTATACCGAAATGTTGGTATGAACTTTTTATCAAATTTAAAACTTTTTGTGTCGGGGTTGCTATTCACGTATACGTTACTATTCACGTATTCGGCACTATTAACGAATACGACACTACTCACTGAAAAATGAAATTTTCTTCTTTTTGTCCAAGTTGTCTATTATGGTTACTATCTTTGATTGTATCCATGTTTTGATCTTTATTTTTGAATTCTGCTTCAAAATTGGTTATTATGGAGTATTATTGAACTTGGATAAACTGTAATACGAATCCCTAATATTTGTTCTTTTATCTCACTGGATTCGTTTTCTTTAAAATATTTTTCATCATCCTCAGTCCTAAATGCTGATACTACTGAATATCTTTGGCATGTAGTGCAAAGATGTATGATTACCTGATGAATATCTTTGGCCTGTAGTGCAAAGATGAACAGGTGTTGAGATGAACATGACCAACTGGTGATATAAATGAATATCTTTGGCTTGTAGTGCAAAGATGAATATTTGATTCAAGATGTATATTGATTGATTTTACAAGGATAAAATATTGATGATGGACTTTTAAATATTAGAAGATAGTAGAATTCTTTCTCTACTTGACTCTTCTAATGGATTGTTGTTTCCGTTGTAGTTGTTGATCTAAAATTTGTTGTCTATTATATTTTATCAGATTTTCCCTGTTGAAGAATAACGATAATTTGTTGTATATTATCTTAGTCATAATATTCCTTACTGGGCTAGTTGAGCTCACCCTTTTTGTTCCATTTTCTTCTCAGGATGAGATAGTATAGCAGGAACTAGCCGGGGTATGGAGTGACGGTTTTAGAAAGTTGTTTAGCAGTCCTCACTATTTTTGTAAAATAGTGTATCAATAATTGTAATGAGGACTCCTTTTGAGTTTTTATACTCTCTATTTGTATTCAAACTCACAGTATATGTGTTGTATTTTGCACGATAATTGTATTACTGAGGTTGTATTTATTTTTGTACCATGTATTTGGCGACTCAGAATGAGTGATGTATACCTATTTTGGGGGCGTCACAGGTGATGTATACCTTGTTTGGGGCCATCACATGAAAGCTGATGATGAATGATGAATAAAACCCTGACTATTATATCAATTTATAGTGATAGAAAAATTCCTAAATCCTATGAAAACTAGAAATTAAAATCCTAAAAGGAATTATAAATCATAACCATAGTTTCCATAAAGAAATAAAATCCAATTTGGAAATAAAATCTCAATCTAAAGCAATCCTAAATCTGATAGCAATATCAATCCAATTCCATATAGAAATCTCCAAAAATATCAAAAGTCAAATCTTGGTCAAACCCCGTTATGGCGCTGCCACGCCACCCTTCCAGGGTTCTAAGTTTCCGCTGTAGCGTGGCCGCGCTGCACTTTGTAATGGCATTGGCCCTGCTGCGCCATCACTCCAGAGTTGGATTCTGGCTCTGCATCATAGCTCTGACGTGCTCCATTTGATATTGTCCAAGGCGCGGCTGCACTGACCTACTGTTTAGCAACATGCTTTCTTTTCTCTGGAAATGAGCTCCAAATCAACTGGCTTCCATCCTTTCAGCTTTAATTCACCTGAAAATAATAAACAACCTATTAAGCTCATATATACATGAAACATGTAATAAAATCGAACGTAAATGAATAAAAAGCCATGAATATTATGTACTTATCAAATTCCCCCACACTTAGGTTTTTACACGTCTTCGTGTAAACCAACACAAGAGTTATGTTACCTTTCAGTAGATTTCTATTCAACCACAGTGTCAAAAAGTTCAAGTACAAATCATGACTATCAATACCAATCTCACATAAATCTAATCAATCAACTCACAAGTAACTACCTTGCCCTTTCACTAATGAATTTCATCAAATTAAATTGGATCCACATAAACACCTTTCCTACAATCCCCATACTTACTCAACTTAGTTATCATAGAACAAAAATCGTGCACATTGACTTACAACTTAGAACAAGTTTTCCCTTGCTTTTCATATTTTTCTCATAGAACCTTCTCTTTAGCACAGATGAATGTATTTTCATACTTTTCTCATCTATCTTTCTTCCTTGACATGTGCAATGTCTCCTTTTCTTAGGCTTTTTAGTGGTACCCATGTAGCAAACTTTCCACTAACGACTCCCAAACTAAATGGTTTTAGGGCGCTGGGTGTAGAGACACCCCTAGGGCTTACTTATTCAAGTAACAAAGGCCACAAAAGTTGACTAGTCAAGTTGCTTTTATCCATCACACTTTTCAGTGTGAATACCGATGCTTCCCGAGGCTTGGATACCCAATTAATTCGTATGTTGGACATTAAAGCAAATATTCAAATTTCCTTCTTTCTTTCTTTTTTTTCTCCCCAAATGGTTCCGCAATAACATAAGCAGTTTAAATAGTTCGAAACCATGAAATTAGTGCATATAGACAACTCCAAAAATAACTTAGCCAAATAAGCATGCTTCTCATACTCAAGTACCCATGTATCACAAATTCAATTCAAATCAATTACTATGGATCATGGCTTAGTCTTCCTCATTCATTAACCACTTAAGCATCAAACATATTCTGAATGTTAGCATTGATTTCCAATCTCTAACTTTACCCTTTTAAACACTTAGGGGTTGTTCGATTGCAGCTGAATGGCTGACCGATTTAGCATTCAGTGCGTTTATTTTGGAAAAAAATCTTCTGAATAGCTGAACTGGTCAGCCATTTAGACGATTTTGAGCTGATTGGTTTAGTCCAATTTTTTTTGGATGAATAGCTAAATGAACTTTTTTTTTACAATATTAACTATTATATTAAGCAATATTAAATAAATTTACAGCAATTTTTTGAATTTTTTTAGAGGGAGAAAATAATAAAAATATGTTATTCAGATGTTTCAGACATGTCAATTGTCAAACAACTTTTTTCATTCAGATTCAGATCAGATTCATTCAATTTTTATCAAACACCCCCTTAGCCAAATAGGATCATGGAACCAAAGCCAATTTTTTTCAAAAATTTTAAAAGCCATCACAAATTTTCTTCAACTTCCCATCAAAATTGGATCAATAAGACCAAAAAAATCATAATAAAAAAACCTAGTCCCCCCCCTCACACTCAAACCTCTTACATTGTCCCCAATGTAAGAAAATCACGAAAAGAAGAAAATAACTACTAACTAACATGCAATTATCAAACTAAAAAGTAAAGAGATAGGAAAATCAAATCTGATTTTTGGGTTGCCTCCCAAGCAGCTGCCCTTGTTTAACGTCTTTAGTTCGACATCAAGACTCTATTCTGATCATACATAGATTGGATCTTCTAGAACCATCATCTCAATATTTTCTACTTGATGCCCCTCATAGAAGGATTTCAACCGATGTCCATTCACTTTAAAGATCTTTTCTGTGCTCAGACTTTGAATTTACTGAACCATGAGGAAACACATTAGTAATAACAAATGGACCTACCCAACTAGATCTCAATTTAGCTGGAAATAACTTAAGCCTAGAATGATAAAGCAAAACTTTTTTCCCATAATAAAGGTTTTCCGCATGATCTGCTTAACATGAAAGGCCTTAGCCTTTTCCTTGTAAATTTTTGAACTTTTTTAGGCTTCATTCCTCAGTTCTTCTAGCTCTTGTAATCGTAAATTCTTTTTTCCTCCAGCTACCTTCAAGCTCATATTGCACTATTTAATTGCCAAAAAAGCTCAATTTTCCAACTCGACATGTAAGTGACATGATTTTCCAAACACAATCCTATATAGTGACACCCCAATAGGAGTTTTGTATGCAGTTCTATAGGCCCAAAGTGCATCATCCAGTCTCAGACTCCAATCTTTTCTGCTCGGGTTAACTACTTTCTTCAAAATGGATTTGATCTCCCGAGTGGATACCTTAGTTTGGCCATTACTCTGCAGATGTTAGGATGTAGAAACCTTGTGTAGAACATTGTATTTCTTGAACAACGCCGCTAACACCCTATTGCAAAAGTGAGTTCCGCAGTCACTAATGATCGCTCGTGGTGCTCCAAACTTGACAAATATGTTAGTCCAGACAAAATCTGCAACAAATTTAGAATCGCCAGTCCTAGTAGCTTTAGATTCCACCCATTTCGAGACATAATCAATAGCCAAAAGAATGTAAACAATACTAAAGGATGAAGGAAAAGGTCCCATAAAATCTATACCCCAAACATCAAAAGTTTCAACAACTAAAATAGGTGTTTGTGGAATTTGATTTCTTTGTGAAATATTCCCTGTCCTTTGACAATTTATACATGTTTTACAAAATAGATAAGAGTCTTTAAAAAGAGAAGGCCAATAAAAACTACTTTCTAAAACTTTTTTAGCAGTTCTTTTTGGACCAAAATGTCCTCTACAAGCATGAGAATGACAAAAGGTGAGAATAGATTGAAATTCACTGTCAAGCACACATCGTCTAACTATCTGGTCAAAACAAAATTCCCATAAATATGGATCATCCCAAACATAGTGTGTAGCATCACTCTTTAAATTTTCCTGGGATTTGGAAAAATCTTTAAGAAAATATGCACTTACCAAATTGTTCACAATATTTGCATACCAGGGAATCTCAATATGAATGGAAAGTAGATGCTCATCTGGGAAAGTATCATGTAGCGACAATGCTTCTTCTTGCTTAATTAATCTGCTCAAATGATCCACCACCAAGTTATCCGCTCCCCTTTTATCTTTGATCTCTAAGTTAAATTCTTGCAACATCAAGATCCAACATATAATCCTGGGTTTGGACTCCTACTTGGTAAGAAAATACCTAAGAGCAGCATGGTCAGAATAAACTACAACTTTAGTACTAAGCAGATAGGATCGAAACTTGTCTAAAGCAAATAAAACATATAAGAGTTATTTATAGTTGTTGAATAGTTTATTTGGGATTCATTCAAGATTCTAGAAGCATAGTAAATGACATGAACATCTTTGTCAATTCTTTTGCCCAAGAAAGCTCCTACATCATAGTAATTTGCATCACACATTATTTCGAATGGAAGTGTCCAATTTAGGGGTTGAATCACTGGTGCTAAGGTCAACAATTTCTTCAATTTATCAAAAGCCTCCTTGCACTCGTCATCAAACTGGAATTTCACATCCTTTTCTAGCAACTTACACAAAGGCAAAGCTATCTTTGAGAAGTCTTTGATAAACCTGCGATAGAAACCTGCATGGCTAAGGAAAGAACGAATCTCCCGCATTCTAACGAGGTAAGGCAAAATAGATATAACATCTATTTTAGCTTTATGAACTTCAAGACCTCTAGATGACACAACATGAACAAGTACTATTCCTTATTCTACCATAAAATGACACTTTTACCAATTTAGAACAAGATTAGTTTCCATGCATCTATCCAAAACACGACTCAAATTATCTAGCCAATTATCCAAAGAATCACCATAAATCGTGAAGTCATCCATAAAGACCTCAATGCAATTTTCTAAAATATCAAAAAAAAAATGCTTACCATGCATCTTTGAAAACTACTTGGGGCATTACAAAGTCCGAAGGACATTCGACGATATGCAAATCTGCCAAAGGGACAAGTAAATGTGATCTTTTCTTGGTCCTCGGGTGCAATCACAATCTGGTTATATCCTAAAAAACCATCTAAAGAGCAATAATAATAGTGCCCAACTAATCTTTCTAACATTTGATTAATAAAAGGAAGGGGAAAATGATTTTTTCTAGTTACAACATTTAATTTCTGGTAGTTAATACATACTCTCCACCATGTTTGCATTCGTGTGGACACTAACGCATTATTGTCATTCTTGACAACTGTGATTCTGAATTTCTTTGGAACTACCTGTACTAGGATTACCCATCGACTATCGAAAATGGGATAGATTATGCTGGCATCAAGCAATTTGAGCACCTCCTTTTTTACTACCTCCATCATGGGTGGATTCAATCTTCTTTGTGCATCCCTCGTGGGCTTAGCTCCCTCTTCCAACAATATCTGATGCATGCACATTGCATGACTAATACCTTGATATTCGTTATCGTCCAACCAAAAACTGTGGCATGGTCCCTTAGGACTCGTAACAAATTTTCTTCCTACACTTTAATTAGATTGCTAGCAATAATCACAAGTAAAATATCATTAGTCCCCAAATATGCATATTTCAGATTTACAGGTAATTGTTTCAATTCTAGAGTTGGAGCTTGCATAACATATGGTAATAACTTTGATGAGAAACAGATAATTGGATTGAATGAACTGCATACTTATATGAGAATTTTGGTAATTAGTGTAGTGCAGCCACAATTTATTTCAATTCTTGATTCTATTCAATCTCGTCTTTCATGTCCATGTCCAAACTATTGGCAATGGCAACCTCCAAACTGTCCATATGCAATTGTTTAAAAGTTTCATGCACTAAGGAGTCACTAACATCAACCGCAAAAACATGATTAACATCACTAGGGTTCCTCATGGCATCATATATGTTAAATTGAATTTTTCTCCATCGAATTCTATTGTTAAGGTCCCATTGTGTACATTAATCATGGTTCTTGCTATTTTCAGGAATGACCTTCCTAACAAGATGTGAGAGGGGTTTGGTGATATATCATCCTCTATGTCCATAATATAAAAATCTGCAGGAAATATTAGTTCATTCACCTGCACTAAGACATCTTTAATTACCCCTTGGGGGTAAGTGTTAGTATGGTCGGCTAATTGGATAATCACACTAGTATTTTTCAAAGGGCCTAGATTTAAGGAAGCATATACAGATAATGGCATCACTGAAAGTAGTATACAAATGAGTCAATCATGTATGATGATAAAGCATATACTTTTTAAACAATCTTATTCATTTATTAATAAAATTATTCATTTACTAAAGGCATTTAATTATCTGCATGGTGCTGTTTTAATAATATGTGATAAACACATAGTTTTAAGCAATATTTTTAGAATCATGATGAGATCATGCTAATGAGATCTAAATTCTTAGATAACTTAAAAACTAAAATGTTCCCAATCGATGGATTATTAAAAAGGGGATTAGTGAATCTGGATAGATTGGTACATGTGTTGCATTAGATAAGGATGATTGATCTCATAATCATTTGTGTGGAGACACTAAAGCAAGTATGTAGGTGCTTATTGGAGAATAAGTTCACTGAACATGGCTTGCTAAGGAATACTATAAGATCTCAACCTTTTATGAATAAAAATTTAATGTCTCTAAATATTATTTTTGAATAATAAGGTGTTGATTTGATATAATGATGTAGTTATGGGTGAAATGTGCAAATTTTACAAAATAAACAAGTGGTCATAAAATATTCGTTTTAGTCGGGAGATATTCTTTTTGTCAGGAATATCTGTACGATGGCGCAATCATTGGTAGACCACATAACGAAATAACTGTCGGATATAGAAAGCGACAAAAATAACCTTTTTATAAAAATAACAGCAAAACTTTTATCGATAAAACTGTTGAAATACCGAGTGATAAAAGTATAGTATTACGCGTGGTTGCACAGTGGCACACAGTATTGTATTGTATTTCTGATTATTGATTCTTACGTAAGAAGTCACTCAATAATTGATACAGTAAAGTTGTACAGTTTTTCATATTATTAGTGCAATAATTACTACAGTGATAATTGAATAGTATTTTGCATTATTGATTCAATAATTGTCATGACACAGTAACTCATATTGTTGAGATGATATTATTAGATAGCATTATTGATAATGTCTAGAAAGTTCTATCTAGGAAAGGGATTAGGTCATATAATTGTGCGCCAGTAAGGAAAAATCCTTATCAAAAAGCCCCCACTTTCTTGAAAACGATCTGGTTATCAGTATTATGAATCTATAATATTAATTAGTAATAATTATTGAAGAATTATAAATAATTGATGAATTTGGTAAGTAAATTTTTTTTAATTTTAATATAAATGGAGGAATTTTAGAATGAGACATTTGTCGAAAGTTTGTTATATTTTCTATGAAACCATAATTATCTTCTCCGATAGTATATTTATTTAAATATATTATTATAATATTACATTATCATAATATAATGTGATAATATAATAGTAATTTAAATGTGACGGCCCCAAATTCGGGTTACCTGACCCCCCGAGTTTGGTGTTCACAATCCACAATATAATAACATCTAACTACCCATTTATATAGAAATAGTAATACATAAGTCATTAACAGAGATTGTTAATACATAAGTCTCAGGTTCACAAACCTTAACATTACAAACATACCCATTAGATATACAAAAAGGGTTTACAATACAATACAACATAATAATAATATTGTTCATCATAACTAATTTATCACTATGCCTTTTTCTTTGTTCTTCTTCTCAGCACCTTCTGCAACTTCGTCCCTAGCAGAAAAGTTTTATTTAGCAAGGGTGAGCAACAAGTTTGCCCCGCAAGTTAAGACATACAATAAAGTTATAGAAATCAATATCAAGTCTTCTCACAATCTACGCAACAATAACTTGATAATGAAAGAGTACAACGCTTTCAAGGTTTTCTACGATATTCAAATGAATAATCAAGAATTAATTCTACGAAATATCAAAGTGGAATGCTTTCCAGATTTATGCTGAGCGATCCATTGGATCTTGAACTTCTCTTCTCGAGTAAGTATCAAAGTTATACTTTGATATACCCAGGTGTATCAGATAACCATAAAGATTAAATCATACCCTTCTGCAAGTATATAAAGTGATCAGCTTTAGTATACCCCATATTATGCATAATACTTAATTGCGCGCAAAGGCCGAATATACGACCAATAAAATATTCCCTTTATATAAAAGGTTGTTCTTCTCAGTCTCAGAATCAAGATTTTGATTTAACAACAAAATATTGTGATTTCAAATTCTAATTACTTCTCAATCTAGCCGAAATAATTGGCATCGATTTGTCAATAATAATTAAATTCTCTTCTCGAACCTATCAAGTTCTTACAAATGTTCGTTTAGCCAGAATGATTAGCTAAGACATTTCTCAACATAATTTGACAATAACAGAAATTATCTGTACTGTCAATTCTATCTTCTACGGATATGAATATCCAACAACAGTTATTCTACAAATGTATATTCTCCAAATCAGTAATTCAATTTGAATTATTAAATATGCACTAACTGCGAATAATCATCAATAATTCCCTAGACATGGTATAATTAGCAATAATTAACCACTGTAATAATTGAATGAATATAACTCAAGGTTGAGTTAGAAAACTTGCCTCTTCCGCTGATTACAGCTACACAATAAATTTATCTGCGTTTGTAAGGCCTATAATCAATAATATCGGTCTCACAATTAGCACTATAATTTACAACACACATCACTGTATTCTACAGTCAAACTTCTCCTAGACACATTACCATATAGCCACATCAGTGTTTACAACCTATATAAACACTTAACAAGTCTAACTAGTTCAGTCTGGTTGGACTTCGGTCTCATCTCAGTGTTCTGGTCACCCCATCCGACAATTAACACAATTATTGTCAATTAAATTCGGTTTCTAAGCTTTAATATTATATTAGATAAGTCAAATATCGTTTATAATATTTTTTGGAAGTTTTTAATAATTTATAAGCAACTATTATAATTTATAATAATTTTTCAAACATCGAAACCATTTTTAAATGATTTAATTATCAAATAATCTTATCATTATTAATATTTACTAATATAAAAATATTAATAACATACTTGTCAAAATATTAGAGTTATTGTTAATAACTTAAAATATTTTTAAATCATCAATATTCTACTTAAATGGTTTTTAAATTAATTAAAATCATTTTTAAATCATTACCATTAATATTTAAATATTAATGAAATTATCATCCAAATATTAAAAGTAATTAATTATCACTTAAAATATTCTTAATTCATTTTTCTCATTTTTAAATAATTTTTAAATCAATAAAATTATTTTTAATTCATTTATTTAATATAATAATTAAATAAATCTAATATCATTAATATTAATTTATTAATGAGAATTCTCCAAAAATATTGAAAATTATATTTTATAATTAAAAATATTTTCTAACACTTTATTCTTATTTAAAATGATTTTTAAATTAATAAAATCATTTTTATCTTATTTAATTAATTTAATAATTAAATAAATCTATTATCACTAATATAAAATTATTAATGAAAATTCTCTAAAAATATTAAAAGTTACATTTTATAACTCAAAATATTTTTAAATACATTATTCTTATTTAAAATAATTTTTTATAATATTAAATCATTTTTCTCCAATTTATTTAATACACTAGTTAAATAAATTAAATACCTTTAATATTTAAATAATTATAAATATTAAAAAAAATATTCCAATTGGTCAAAAATTATTTTTCATAATTTAAAATAATTTTTAAAACCATTTTAAATAATTTTTATAATTTATTTTCTATTTTTAATCAATTTCCGGAAAATCAGAAATTAAAATAAATGAAAACAGTCGCTATAGCCTATAGCGACACTTATCTGTCATCTTAGGTGTTCTTGAGCTCAAGAACACTGTCAGACCCGAGTTCAAGGGTGCACGTTTGACCGTGTGTAATTTCCAATCTATACAAGTTCTGAGCAATTTTAAGCATCGATTATGTAGTGTTTATGTAATACTACATAAATCAGTCACCATCTCGATCATACAACAAATCAATAAAAAGATCTGAGCTAGCAAACATATGGTCAGAACATTTCTGGGTTTTCCAGAAACCCAGATAGTTCGACCAGTCACTTTCATACTCGATTTATTCTAGGTTCCAATCATGTTTTATGTGATCTAATGGTTCAAAGTTATATTCCCTATGTCCAAGAACATTTACAAAGCAGCATCTCAGTTCAACAACAACTCAATCACCAGAATTAGAACGGTCAAAGTATGTCAGACAATGTGTTCCTCAGGTTTCTGGGTTTTTTCCAGAAACGTGCTCCATGCTCAACTGGCCTACTTTGACCATATGTTACTTCGATTCTGTTGATTATTAACACAATATAAAACTATGAATCTATAGTCCACATAACCATTTACAAGTATGCTACAATAACGACAACATAACACTAAAAACCTGATAGATCAAGAAGCTTAAAAATCTTGTTAGACGGATATTTTAAATTTCTGGGTTGCCCAGATTGTGCTTGGTCATGCCCGGTCAACGGGTTTTGACTATTAATAAAATGAAATCTAGCCATTCAATCACTGTGATTCCACTTCCAGAGTGAAGACAACATAACAGGCTACCTATAACAACTTTAAAACATCACAAACAACAAACGAACAAGAATTTGTGGCGTCTGACATTAGCTTGTCAGACCACAAATTTTGTTCTTGGACAGATTTTGAAAAACACCATTTTAAAGCCATTTGATGCTATGGATCCATCATGGATCATCATAGATCAACTAAAAACACCTTTTAACACAAACATAAACACAAAAACATAACTTTGAACCTAGCATCCAAGATCTAGAATGAGATAGGGTTTATACCTTCTCTTGAATATGCTTGATCTTAGATTTTCTTAACTGTTAATGGTGTTTTAGAGAGGTAATATGTGACTGAAATACTTGAGGAAATCGGAGGTTTAGAGAGAGAATGAGTTGGTGAGAGCAAGTTAGCAAATGAACAACTTTTGTGGACTTTCTCTCTCTTTAAATCAATATATATGATGATATAATGTTGCTATGGCTGATATTTTCGGCTTATTGCTGAAGATTGTAGGTTACTAAGTCAACATAGTTGGTCACCTACCGCCATTATATAAAGATTTGCAAGTTACATATTAAAATACACCTAAAAGGGTATTTTGGTCATTTGTAAATTAATTGTAAAGGCAATTTTGATAATGTCCATACCCTTAGGGTTTAACCCTAAGGTTTTAAATCATTAGTTTCCAAAATTTCCAATTAGGGTTTTAATTACAAAAATAAAATTTCTAAATTATAATTAGGGTTTGAAAAAAATAGAAATTAAAATAACTAAAATATAATTAGGGTTTTCTAATCATATTTAAGTTTAATAAACACCTTAAGCTTGCCAATTAGGATTAGGGTTTCCTAATTTAGGGTTTAGGGTTTTTAAATGTACAATTGGTTTTTTAAATCTGATATTAGGGTTTCTAATCCCTTATTAGGGTTTATAAATTCTTAAACATTATCCGATCAATCATTGATCAAAATTTCTATACAGTACAAACATATTCTCATCAATATAATTATTTTAATTATATTTTCTACCGAATCCCTATTCAGAAATTAGGGTTAGGGTTTCTAAAGCTATTAAGCACAACTCTACTCTATTTTCTTAGTCAATACACAGATTGACTAATTCTTGAGACTCGTATTACATATACATAGTACAATATTAATAGTTAATGTCAATATTAAATAATAAAAAAAAATTAATCGTGAAATTTGGATTATTTGAAATCCTGGGTTATCACATTAAATGGTAATATTATTATATTTTTGGCATGTGAATTAAATGGAGTAAAGATGATCAAATTGAATTTGAATTCTTTTATTTTTTTCAAAAAATTATGCATGTATGAATTTTGTCAAACCTGGTGTGCTACCACTTTCCTATAAATAGGTTTCTTAGTTAAACAATGAAACTCATACCAGAATCAGAAAATTTTCTCTCTATAAATTTGAGCGTATTTCTTGTGAGTATAAGGATACACAGTGTAGTGTTTTGTGCAAGATTTTCTCAGAATAATATCCGATATTCTAGTCAAATTTATTTTCTACTAAGGTAAAGGATGTTATTTTTTTCTTCGTAAAGGAGGTTATTTTCTTTCAATACACGTAAATGACATTATTTCCTTTCATATTCGTAAGGAATATCATTTTCTTTCATACTCCATATTACGTAAGCAATATTATTTCATCTCGTATTCCTAAATTTAAACTTACTATGGTAAGTATTGCTTCTATAATTCCTGAAATGATTAAAAATTTCGCTTCATCTAATATTATTTCACTGGAATATTGGTCTGAACTTTCTTATTAAATATGAAACTTTTCATGTCTAGGTACAGTTCATGGGCACTGTTCATACGGTACTATTCATACGGTACTATTCACGGGTATTGTTTGTGACAACCCCAAAATAGGTCCATTCCATCCAACCCATTCTGAGTCGCCAAATACATGGTACAGAAAACAACTACAACTTTATTACAACAATTGTCGTGCAAAATACAACAACACATATGCTGTGAGTTTGGATACAAATATATACCAAATGTGACATTGGACATCATCATGTATCAGCACCTTACATTGATACCTTACATAAAGGTATAGTCAAAAACTGTTTTAGAAACTAGAATCTTTGGAAAGTGCTCAAGGAAACCTTCGTACATGGGAGACCATGCGTCTAGGTTATGATAGATATCATATGGCCACAGAATTATCCTTGGTTGACCCAATAGACCCCAAAGAAAAACGAGAAGATTACTATCATATTCTTCCCAATGGTGAGTCTTCTCTTGACTTATCATTATCTCCACTGTCTCTAATTGAGAATTATACTTCAAACAAACACCAAGATTATATAGGTAGTGCCCATAGATATACTCAGCAAGTGGATGAGCACAACCCTGTCTATGATGACACGAGGTTGTATGTCATTAGACATCTTGTATGATAGTGACAAAACACCCTTCCAACGTTGGGTTCGCCTCACCCTATTTTCTTCACCAAATATAACTACTAAATGATGACCACCGTTCTATTCCCTTGTTACCCCCGCTCGACCCAGCTACACTCTTATTACCTGAAAGGAATTGTGAAGCAAAAGGGTGAGCACAACTAGCTCAGTAAAGAATATCATGACTAAAGATAATTCAATTATCAATAGCCTTCATCAACAATAAATCAGAGATTTAGAACATATGGTAAATGATAAAAATTTCAACCATAGTTGCAGCGGAACGAGCAATCCATTAGAAGAGTCAAATAGACTATAAAGTCTATTATCTTCTCCATGTTAAAAATCCACCAACAATATTTTATCCATGTAACATCACTCAACAGTTCCTTTCCACAATCATATGAATAACTCATAATCATAATTGTGACTATAAATTTTTCTTCGCACCCAGGACGAAGAATATTTTCATCACCTGTCTTTACCTGAAACATCAAAGATCATGGTTATACCAAATCACAGTTCCTGTTTATAATCATACTAACAAATCCATCTTTGCACTACGGGCCAAAGATATTCATCAACAAACCATCTTTGCACTACGGGCCAAAGATATTCAACAACAATTCATCTTTGCACTACAGGCCAAAGATATTCATCAACAGGCCATCTTTGCACTACATGCCAAAGATATTCATCAACAATTCATATTTGCACTACAGGCCAAATATATTCATATCTCAAAGAAATATATAATCATTTCAGAATTTATATAAACAATAATTATAACCATGTTGATCAATTCACCTTTGCACTTAAGCTTAAGATATTCAATTATAAATTCAATGGTCATGATCATACCAGTCACAATTCAACTTTGCACTACAGGCCAAAGAGAACCCTAGTCATGATCATACCAATAATCTACCCATCTTTACACTCCAGTGAAAGAGAATTTCAACATCAGGGTTATAAAAATGTTATATATGATGATAAAAATAATATGATCAACATATAGTTTTAATCTCAAGAGTAATATTCGTAACTCATGAATAGTAAATCGTGAATAGTAACTCATGAATAGTAACCCCGACACAAAAGATAGAAATTCCACAATAAAATTCATACCAATATTTCGGTATAATGATATTGAAAGAATAACATTACTTAAATTTATAAACAATTTATTTTAATTGTTTACACTTTACTAATTAATGCATTTAATCATCATAAAATGCCAACTCTTACAATTTCATCATCAATAACCAAAACCCTCATCAAAAATCTGCATATACCTCATATAGGATTCTCAAGCCATAAAATCCTATTTTCCAATTTTCTTTCTTCACAAAACATATTTAATTCATTTACTCATAACTAGACCATTTTCATGAAAAATACCAAATCAGTTCCAAAAATATTTTTTTTCTGGGATTTAGCATAATATAGTCCCATAGTGAACATATATTTTTCTCAGAATTTTTAAAAGTCATTTACTATTTTTCATATGGCCAAAATAGCCGAATATTTAGACATTTATCAAAAATTGTACTTTTGTCTAAAAATTCTGAAATTTACAGAGTATACTTCTATCATATACATGTACTCCCAATAAAAATTTCATCAATTTTGGAGTTAACCACAAGGAATTATAAGCTGTTACTTTTAAAATAGTCTTTTCTCATAAAATTCATAACTCTCAATCTATACATCCAAAAATCACCATTTTTGGACACAATCAAGAAAACTCATCAAAATATCATTTCAAATTTTTCCAGAATTTTTGAAGATCAGAAAAATTACGAAACTGAAAATCATAACAACCCTTAAAATCCCTTAATATCCCTTACTATCCCTTACAATCCCTTACCTCAAAAGAGCAGTACTTCTGATCGGTATGCAAAGCTGAAGGAAACTTGCACTGAATAGCAACTCTCAAAGTATCTAAATACTCACAAAATATGCTTCATAATATAGAGAGAGAAAGAGAGAAAACTTTGTTTCTGGTGTGATTTTCAATTCTAACTTAGCCCTCTATTTATAGGAAAATTTTGGTAGGTTTGACCTGCAACCTGATGGCTTTACCTGCTACTATTCCCACCCACCACATTTGAAATATAATTCAGCACATTTCTTCACCAACCACAAGTGGGGCCCACCAATTCTAGAATTTTCCACCAAAAATGATTTATAACCTGATTTCTGAATCAGTCATCTCTTAAAATTCATAACAAATCATACGTTCATTTTTAACGGTTCAAAATTTGTGGACATATACTCAACTTATATATGTATAACATATCCAAAAATTACCACGATCCAACGGTCGGATTAAAAATTATAACCCCCGCAAAATATCTCAAAAACCTGATTTGATTTTTAATACCTCCATTCCGACAAAAATACTGATAAAAAACTCAACATTAACTCCTTCATTTTTAACCACAAAAATATATCCCTCATTTATATCCACATAAAATAAATATTTTCTTATCATATGAATCAATAATTAATTATTCACAAATAATATTACAGAATCACATTTATGACAACCAGGCCGTTCCCAGGAAAGAGGGGGCTTTCCAATAAGAATTTCTCCTTACTGGCGCGCAATTAGATGACCAAACCTCTCCTTAGACAGAACTTTCTAGACATTGCCAATAATGTTATCTAATAATATTATTCAAATAATATGAATTATTGATCTGATAATGGGAAATACTGTGCAGCAACAATTATTGAACAACAATAATATAAAATTTCAACGTAGCAATTATTGAATCAATAAAATAAAATATTGAACAGTAATTACTGTAACAATTATTGAGTAGTGCCTTCTTACGTAAGAATCAATAATTTCAAAAATACTATGCAATACCGTGTGCTACTGTGCAATAACGCGTATTACTGTATTTTAACCACCGGGTATTCCAACAGTGTTAACGGTAACAACTACGCCGTTATTTGTAAAAACTCAAATTTGTCGTTTTCTTCATCCGACAGTTATTCGTTATGGGGCCCACAAATAGCTGCGCCGTCGTACGAATATTCCCCGACAGAAAGAATATTCCACGACCAAACGAATATTCCCCGACAACAATGATTATTTTATAACCACTTGCTTATTTTGAAAAATTTTCATATTTCACCCATAACTTTAACTTTTATCAATTTAACCATTTACTGAATAGAAAAATTGAATACTTTTATTTCATAAAATTCGGGGTCTTACAATCTCCCCTCCTTATGAAATTTCGTCCCCGAAATTTACGTACCTGGTATTTCAAAGAGTTGAGAATACCTTCCTTTCATTTCAAATTCCATCTTCTCTGTCATCATAATTTCTCCATTGCTCATCTCCTGTATTTCAAATATCATTCTAGAATACAGCTTCAAAACAAGTGTTAATTTAACAAATTAACATATCACATAATATCCCGATATTATGACTGACCAACAAATAAGCTTAGGTAGGACACACTAGCGAAGGATTTACTCATCTCTCCCCTCCTAGTTTTATTCCCCGATCTCCGCCAGAGATCATATCCCTAAGCTCTGATACCACCTGTGACAACCCCAAAATAGGTCCATTCCATCCAACCCATTCTGAGTCGCCAAATACATGGTACAGAAAACAACTACAACTTTATTACAACAATTGTCGTGCAAAATACAACAACACATATGCTGTGAGTTTGGATACAAATATATACCAAATGTGACATTGGACATCATCATGGACATCACCTCACAATGACACCTTACATAAAGGTATAGTCAAAAACTGTTTTAGAAATTAGAATCTTTGGGAAGTGCTCAAGGAAACCTTCGTACATGGGAGGCCACGCGTCTAGGTTATGATAGATATCATATGGCCACAGAATTATCCTTGGTTGACCCAATAGACCCCAAAGAAAAACGAGAAGATTACTATCATATTCTTCCCAATGGTGAGTCTTCTCTTGACTTATCATTATCTCCACTGTCTCTAATTGAGAATTATACTTCAAACAAACACCAAGATTATATAGGTAGTGCCCATAGATATACTCAGCAAGTGGATGAGCACAACCCTGTCTTATGATGACACGAGGTTGTATGTCATTAGACATCTTGTATGATAGTGACAAAACACCCTTCCAACGTTGGGTTCGCCTCACCCTATTTTCTTCACCAAATATAACTACTAAATGATGACCACCGTTCTATTCCCTTGTTACCCCCGCTCGACCCAGCTACACTCTTATTACCTGAAAGGAATTGTGAAGCAAAAGGGTGAGCACAACTAGCTCAGTAAAGAATATCATGACTAAAGATAATTCAATTATCAATAGCCTTCATCAACAATAAATCAGAGATTTAGAACATATGGTAAATGATAAAAATTTCAACCATAGTTGCAGCGGAACGAGCAATCCATTAGAAGAGTCAAATAGACTATAAAGTCTATTATCTTCTCCATGTTAAAAATCCACCAACAATATTTTATCCATGTAACATCACTCAACAGTTCCTTTCCACAATCATATGAATAACTCATAATCATAATTGTGACTATAAATTTTCTTCGCACCCAGGACGAAGAATATTTTCATCACCTGTCTTTACCTGAAACATCAAAGATCATGGTTATACCAAATCACAGTTCCTGTTTATAATCATACTAACAAATCCATCTTTGCACTACGGGCCAAAGATATTCATCAACAAACCATCTTTGCACTACGGGCCAAAGATATTCAACAACAGTTCATCTTTGCACTACAGGCCAAAGATATTCATCAACAGGCCATCTTTGCACTACATGCCAAAGATATTCATCAACAATTCATATTTGCACTACAGGCCAAATATATTCATATCTCAAAGAAATATATAATCATTTCAGAATTTATATAAACAATAATTATAACCATGTTGATCAATTCACCTTTGCACTTAAGCTTAAGATATTCAATTATAAATTCAATGGTCATGATCATACCAGTCACAATTCAACTTTGCACTACAGGCCAAAGAGAACCCTAGTCATGATCATACCAATAATCTACCCATCTTTACACTCCAGTGAAAGAGAATTTCAACATCAGGGTTATAAAAATGTTATATATGATGATAAAAATAATATGATCAACATATAGTTTTAATCTCAAGAGTAATATTCGTAACTCATGAATAGTAAATCGTGAATAGTAACTCATGAATAGTAACCCCGACACAAAAGATAGAAATTCCACAATAAAATTCATACCAATATTTCGGTATAATGATATTGAAAGAATAACATTACTTAAATTTATAAACAATTTATTTTAATTGTTTACACTTTACTAATTAATGCATTTAATCATCATAAAATGCCAACTCTTACAATTTCATCATCAATAACCAAAACCCTCATCAAAAATCTGCATATACCTCATATAGGATTCTCAAGCCATAAAATCCTATTTTCCAATTTTCTTTCTTCACAAAACATATTTAATTCATTTACTCATAACTAGACCATTTTCATGAAAAATACCAAATCAGTTCCAAAAATATTTCTTTTCTGGGATTTAGCATAATATAGTCCCATAGTGAACATATATTTTTCTCAGAATTTTTAAAAGTCATTTACTATTTTTCATATGGCCAAAATAGCCGAATATTTAGACATTTATCAAAAATTGTACTTTTGTCTAAAAATTCTGAAATTTACAGAGTATACTTCTATCATATACATGTACTCCCAATAAAAATTTCATCAATTTTGGAGTTAACCACAAGGAATTATAAGCTGTTACTTTTAAAATAGTCTTTTCTCATAAAATTCATAACTCTCAATCTATACATCCAAAAATCACCATTTTTGGACACAATCAAGAAAACTCATCAAAATATCATTTCAAATTTTTCCAGAATTTTTGAAGATCAGAAAAATTACGAAACTGAAAATCATAACAACCCTTAAAATCCCTTAATATCCCTTACTATCCCTTACAATCCCTTACCTCAAAAGAGCAGTACTTCTGATCGGTATGCAAAGCTGAAGGAAACTTGCACTGAATAGCAACTCTCAAAGTATCTAAATACTCACAAAATATGCTTCATAATATAGAGAGAGAAAGAGAGAAAGCTTATGTTTCTGGTGTGATTTTCAATTCTAACTTAGCCCTCTATTTATAGGAAAATTTTGGTAGGTTTGACCTGCAACCTGATGGCTTTACCTGCTACTATTCCCACCCACCACATTTGAAATATAATTCAGCACATTTCTTCACCAACCACAAGTGGGGCCCACCAATTCTAGAATTTTCCACCAAAATGATTTATAACCTGATTTCTGAATCAGTCATCTCTTAAAATTCATAACAAATCATACGTTCATTTTTAACGGTTCAAAATTTGTGGACATATACTCAACTTATATATGTATAACATATCCAAAAATTACCACGATCCAACGGTCGGATTAAAAATTATAACCCCCGCAAAATATCTCAAAAACCCTGATGATTTTTAATACCTCCATTCCGACAAAAATACTGATAAAAAACTCAACATTAACTCCTTCATTTTTAACCACAAAAATATATCCCTCATTTATATCCACATAAAATAAATATTTTCTTATCATATGAATCAATAATTAATTATTCACAAATAATATTACAGAATCACATTTATGACAACCAGGCCGTTCCCAGGAAAGAGGGGGCTTTCCAATAAGAATTTCTCCTTACTGGCGCGCAATTAGATGACCAAACCTCTCCTTAGACAGAACTTTCTAGACATTGCCAATAATGTTATCTAATAATATTATTCAAATAATATGAATTATTGATCTGATAATGGGAAATACTGTGCAGCAACAATTATTGAACAACAATAATATAAAATTTCAACGTAGCAATTATTGAATCAATAAAATAAAATATTGAACAGTAATTACTGTAACAATTATTGAGTAGTGCCTTCTTACGTAAGAATCAATAATTTCAAAAATACTATGCAATACCGTGTGCTACTGTGCAATAACGCGTATTACTGTATTTTAACCACCGGGTATTCCAACAGTGTTAACGGTAACAACTACGCCGTTATTTGTAAAAACTCAAATTTGTCGTTTTCTTCACCCGACAGTTATTCGTTATGGGGCCCACAAATAGCTGCGCCGTCGTACGAATATTCCCCGACAGAAAGAATATTCCACGACCAAACGAATATTCCCCGACAACAATGATTATTTTATAACCACTTGCTTATTTTGAAAAAATTTCATATTTCACCCATAACTTTAACTTTTATCAATTTAACCATTTACTGAATAGAAAAATTGAATACTTTTATTTCATAAAATTCGGGGTCTTACAATCTCCCCTCCTTATGAAATTTCGTCCCCGAAATTTACGTACCTGGTATTTCAAAGAGTTGAGAATACCTTCCTTTCATTTCAAATTCCATCTTCTCTGTCATCATAATTTCTCCATTGCTCATCTCCTGTATTTCAAATATCATTCTAGAATACAGCTTCAAAACAAGGGTTAATTTAACAAATTAACATATCACATAATATCCCGATATTATGACTGACCAACAAATAAGCTTAGGTAGGACACACTAGCGAAGGATTTACTCATCTCTCCCCTCCTAGTTTTATTCCCCGATCTCCGCCAGAGATCATATCCCTAAGCTCTGATACCACCTGTGACAACCCCAAAATAGGTCCATTCCATCCAACCCATTCTGAGTCGCCAAATACATGGTACAGAAAACAACTACAACTTTATTACAACAATTGTCGTGCAAAATACAACAACACATATGCTGTGAGTTTGGATACAAATATATACCAAATGTGACATTGGACATCATCATGTACAGCACCTCACAATGACACCTTACATAAAGGTATAGTCAAAAACTGTTTTAGAAATTAGAATCTTTGGAAAGTGCTCAAGGAAACCTTCGTACATGGGAGGCCACGCGTCTAGGTTATGATAGATATCATATGGCCACAGAATTATCCTTGGTTGACCCAATAGACCCCAAAGAAAAACGAGAAGATTACTATCATATTCTTCCCAATGGTGAGTCTTCTCTTGACTTATCATTATCTCCACTGTCTCTAATTGAGAATTATACTTCAAACAAACACCAAGATTATATAGGTAGTGCCCATAGATATACTCAGCAAGTGGATGAGCACAACCCTGTCTTATGATGACACGAGGTTGTATGTCATTAGACATCTTGTATGATAGTGACAAAACACCCTTCCAACGTTGGGTTCGCCTCACCCTATTTTCTTCACCAAATATAACTACTAAATGATGACCACCGTTCTATTCCCTTGTTACCCCCGCTCGACCCAGCTACACTCTTATTACCTGAAAGGAATTGTGAAGCAAAAGGGTGAGCACAACTAGCTCAGTAAAGAATATCATGACTAAAGATAATTCAATTATCAATAGCCTTCATCAACAATAAATCAGAGATTTAGAACATATGGTAAATGATAAAAATTTCAACCATAGTTGCAGCGGAACGAGCAATCCATTAGAAGAGTCAAATAGACTATAAAGTCTATTATCTTCTCCATGTTAAAAATCCACCAACAATATTTTATCCATGTAACATCACTCAACAGTTCCTTTCCACAATCATATGAATAACTCATAATCATAATTGTGACTATAAATTTTTCTTCGCACCCAGGACGAAGAATATTTTCATCACCTGTCTTTACCTGAAACATCAAAGATCATGGTTATACCAAATCACAGTTCCTGTTTATAATCATACTAACAAATCCATCTTTGCACTACGGGCCAAAGATATTCATCAACAAACCATCTTTGCACTACGGGCCAAAGATATTCAACAACAGTTCATCTTTGCACTACAGGCCAAAGATATTCATCAACAGGCCAT
Organism: Panax notoginseng; assembly: GCA_016801055.1. Classification (NCBI taxonomy): domain Eukaryota; kingdom Viridiplantae; phylum Streptophyta; class Magnoliopsida; order Apiales; family Araliaceae; genus Panax; species Panax notoginseng. The sequence continues at coordinate 68,418,834 of CM029016.1, forward strand.
CTTTGCACTACATGCCAAAGATATTCATCAACAATTCATATTTGCACTACAGGCCAAATATATTCATATCTCAAAGAAATATATAATCATTTCAGAATTTATATAAACAATAATTATAACCATGTTGATCAATTCACCTTTGCACTTAAGCTTAAGATATTCAATTATAAATTCAATGGTCATGATCATACCAGTCACAATTCAACTTTGCACTACAGGCCAAAGAGAACCCTAGTCATGATCATACCAATAATCTACCCATCTTTACACTCCAGTGAAAGAGAATTTCAACATCAGGGTTATAAAAATGTTATATATGATGATAAAAATAATATGATCAACATATAGTTTTAATCTCAAGAGTAATATTCGTAACTCATGAATAGTAAATCGTGAATAGTAACTCATGAATAGTAACCCCGACACAAAAGATAGAAATTCCACAATAAAATTCATACCAATATTTCGGTATAATGATATTGAAAGAATAACATTACTTAAATTTATAAACAATTTATTTTAATTGTTTACACTTTACTAATTAATGCATTTAATCATCATAAAATGCCAACTCTTACAATTTCATCATCAATAACCAAAACCCTCATCAAAAATCTGCATATACCTCATATAGGATTCTCAAGCCATAAAATCCTATTTTCCAATTTTCTTTCTTCACAAAACATATTTAATTCATTTACTCATAACTAGACCATTTTCATGAAAAATACCAAATCAGTTCCAAAAATATTTTTTTTCTGGGATTTAGCATAATATAGTCCCATAGTGAACATATATTTTTCTCAGAATTTTTAAAAGTCATTTACTATTTTTCATATGGCCAAAATAGCCGAATATTTAGACATTTATCAAAAATTGTACTTTTGTCTAAAAATTCTAAAATTTACAGAGTATACTTCTATCATATACATGTACTCCCAATAAAAATTTCATCAATTTTGGAGTTAACCACAAGGAATTATAAGCTGTTACTTTTAAAATAGTCTTTTCTCATAAAATTCATAACTCTCAATCTATACATCCAAAAATCACCATTTTTGGACACAATCAAGAAAACTCATCAAAATATCATTTCAAATTTTTCCAGAATTTTTGAAGATCAGAAAAATTACGAAACTGAAAATCATAACAACCCTTAAAATCCCTTAATATCCCTTACTATCCCTTACAATCCCTTACCTCAAAAGAGCAGTACTTCTGATCGGTATGCAAAGCCGAAGGAAACTTGCACTGAATAGCAACTCTCAAAGTATCTAAATACTCACAAAATATGCTTCATAATATAGAGAGAGAAAGAGAGAAAACTTATTTCTGGTGTGATTTTCAATTCTAACTTAGCCCTCTATTTATAGGAAAATTTTGGTAGGTTTGACCTGCAACCTGATGGCTTTACCTGCTACTATTCCCACCCACCACATTTGAAATATAATTCAGCACATTTCTTCACCAACCACAAGTGGGGCCCACCAATTCTAGAATTTTCCACCAAAAATGATTTATAACCTGATTTCTGAATCAGCCATCTCTTAAAATTCATAACAAATCATACGTTCATTTTTAACGGTTCAAAATTTGTGGACATATACTCAACTTATATATGTATAACATATCCAAAAATTACCACGATCCAACGGTCGGATTAAAAATTATAACCCCCGCAAAATATCTCAAAAACCCTGATTTGATTTTTAATACCTCCATTCCGACAAAAATACTGATAAAAAACTCAACATTAACTCCTTCATTTTTAACCACAAAAATATATCCCTCATTTATATCCACATAAAATAAATATTTTCTTATCATATGAATCAATAATTAATTATTCACAAATAATATTACAGAATCACATTTATGACAACCAGGCCGTTCCCAGGAAAGAGGGGGCTTTCCAATAAGAATTTCTCCTTACTGGCGCGCAATTAGATGACCAAACCTCTCCTTAGACAGAACTTTCTAGACATTGCCAATAATGTTATCTAATAATATTATTCAAATAATATGAATTATTGATCTGATAATGGGAAATACTGTGCAGCAACAATTATTGAACAACAATAATATAAAATTTCAACGTAGCAATTATTGAATCAATAAAATAAAATATTGAACAGTAATTACTGTAACAATTATTGAGTAGTGCCTTCTTACGTAAGAATCAATAATTTCAAAAATACTATGCAATACCGTGTGCTACTGTGCAATAACGCGTATTACTGTATTTTAACCACCGGGTATTCCAACAGTGTTAACGGTAACAACTACGCCGTTATTTGTAAAAACTCAAATTTGTCGTTTTCTTCATCCGACAGTTATTCGTTATGGGGCCCACAAATAGCTGCGCCGTCGTACGAATATTCCCCGACAGAAAGAATATTCCACGACCAAACGAATATTCCCCGACAACAATGATTATTTTATAACCACTTGCTTATTTTGAAAAATTTTCACATTTCACCCATAACTTTAACTTTTATCAATTTAACCATTTACTGAATAGAAAAATTGAATACTTTTATTTCATAAAATTCGGGGTCTTACATTGTTCACAAAGAAAAAATATTTTTTTTTCTTTTTCCAAGTTATCTGTTGTGATCCTTATTCTTGAAATTGAATCCATGTTATGGGCTCACTTGTTTTATTCTTATTATCATTATCATAATTCTCAAACTTAAATTATGTTGAAAGTTATCTTTGGCCCATAGTGTAAAGATGGACAGGTGTTTGGCATGATCATGACCACCGGTAATACAAACAATTATCTTTGGCCCGTAGTGTATAGATAATTCGTTGATTGGAAATAAATATTAATTGATGTTACAGGGATAAAGTATTGATGATGGACTTTTAAATCATGGAAGATAGTAGACATCATGCTCTACTTGACTCTTTTAATGGATTGTTGTTTTCACTGTAGTTGTTGATCTAAAACTTGTTGTCTATTGTATTCTATCAGATTTTTCCCTATTGAGGACTAAGGATAATTTATTCTGCATTATCTTAGTCATAATATTCTTTACTAGGCTATTTGAACTCATCCTTTTCCTTTTGTTCCATTTTTCTTCTCATGAGGTGAGAATATAGCTGGGACTAGTCGGGGTGTGGAGTGATGGTTCAAGGCAATTTTTATAGCAGTCCACACTATTTTTTAAAATAATGTATCAATAATTGTAATGAGAACTTTATTTGAGTTTAAATATTGTCTACACGACAATATTTGTATTAAAACTCACAGCATATGTGTTGTCGTATTTTGCACGACAATTGTAATAATGAAGTTTGTAGTTATTTTCTGTACCATGTATTTGGCGACTCAGAATGAGTTGTGTGGACCTATTTTAGGGGCATCACAAATACCTAATGGAGTTTTACTTCCACGTCAATAGGAATTTCTATAAAGATAGTAGTATAAGTGATTCTTAGACTTGAGATCATCATAGTATCTTGTGTATAATGAATTATACTTTGACTTATTCCTTAAGAACTTTAGAGTATATCAAAGGTTATGATTGTGTGTAATAAGTTATATATGGAGATAATGAATGATCAATAAAGAATCTACCACTTCTAGTAAAAGAAGAGATATGTAATATGTGATTTGATTAATTATAACATATGAATCCTTGGCCAATGTGGAATGAAATTAGAAAGGAGTTTCTAATTTGCATTTATTTGAAGTTGTGCATTTATGAATCGAAATACATATAATTAAATAAAATAAGACTTGACAGTAATTCCATATCTTATATTTAATTGGGACATTGTACGGTAGAAAGATTGAATTATACGGTAACTATTTACTCAAAGGTTCTTGTATGATTAATGTTGAAATCTATATTATCTGAAAAGTCATTAATCACTAAGGAGACTTATCCTTATTATAGAATAAATATTATTTATTTAAATAAATTAATAGTTTAATTTATTTATTTAAATGAGAGTAGAATTGTTGTAATTGATTTATTCACAATCGGTTTAATATGGATAACCTAAAGGGTCACACCATAAAAGGATTAATATTTATTTAAGAAGTAAATGACATAATTGTAATAATAAGTTATGTGTATATAATTTAATCTATGGTAATAGAATAAATTAAATAGCTGAATATTTATTATTTAATATTTTAAAAATATCAAATATAAATTAATAAGAGGAGTCTTATTATTATTATTACTACTATTATTATTAAGTTAATTCCTAACGGTGTTTGCGAATTAATTAATATAAGTACTCTAATTTATTCCTAATAAGATTACGAGGCTAATTAATTAAAAGGTTTAATTAATTATTCTTAATGAGATTAAGAAGCCTAATTAGTTAAGTGAGTTTAATTAATTAAATAAAAACTCTATTCCTAAATATTTTAGGAGGGTTGTGACGCCCCCAAATTCAGGTACTTGAAACCCGAACTCAGTACTTCACGATACCATTTTTATGAGCGGAATAATACTAATAATAATAACAATAATTTAAATATCAAACTTAATTTACATATCAGAGTCTAAATCCAGGTACGCGAATTTTAAACATTCATTACATCATAGATAATAAATATCATTGTCTTAATAAACTTTAACTATTACACAGAATATTATAAAACTCATTCGAACAGCTTTCCTTTCCCCTTGTTCTTGCCTGAACCTTCTGGTTGATCATACTTAGCTGAAAACATTTAAATTTAAAGCAATAATGAGCATTTGAGTGCCCAGCAAGTAATAGCAACAATACATATTGTGACGACCCCAAAATAGGTCCATTCCATCCAACCTATTCTGAGTCACCAAATACATGGTACAGAAAATAACTACAACTTTTGTGACACCCCCAAAATTAGGTATTCATCACCCATCTTGAGTCGCCAAATACATGGTACAAAATACAAATACAAACTTAATTATACAAATGTCGTGTAATATACGACAATACATAAACTGAGTGTTCTAATAGGAATATTGTCATCTAGACAATATCCATACTCAAGGAGTCCTCATTACATTTATTGTCACACTATTTAACAGCATAGTGAGGACTACTAATGCTATCTTCTGGACCATCACTCCTTTCCCTGACTCGTCTCAGCTATATTCTCATTTCCTGAAGAGAACATTGAAAGAAAGGGTGAGCTCAACTAGCCCAGTAAGAAATATTATGACTAAGATAATGAAGAATAAATTATTAATAGTCTTCAACAATGTTAAACTGATAAAATACAATAGACATCAAGTTTAACTGCAGCGGAATAAGCAATCCATTAGAAGAGTCAAGTAGAGAATAAAACCTACTATCTTCTATGATTTAAAAATGTTTTCATCAACTTTTATCACTGAGACTCAACTTAATAAATAAACCACATCTTCTAATCATCCTTGTATTACGGGCCAAGGATATTCATTAAATCATCAATGGTCATGACTATACCGAAAAATTCCTGGTCATAATCATACTAAAAACTGTCTATCAATGCATTACAGGCCACTGAGGACTTTTACCACACCACTTATAACATCACAGTTCATGATTATACCGAATTATCCCTGGTCATAATCATACTAAGTCCATCTATGCACGTAAGCCAAAGATGACTTTCAACATAAAATAAACATGAGGATGATGACAATGTTATAGGAATTCAATTAAACAAGTTCAAGAATTAGTTTATCCAGGAACTAATAATATCCAAATTGTCAACATGATACTTCTTTGTAAAGTAACAGTCAAGAATGCTCAGAAGAATATTTCCATGAAAAGATACCGGATGAAGCGCAAATATCAAGGATATTCCACTAATTTCATGGAGTATAGAAATCAAAACTTTAACCAAATGAGTATAATAAAGAATATATGAAACTGCAAATGGATTTTCACCAGCTATGCGGTAATCCACGTATACAGATCATTCCCACAATTTAATAAGGAATGAATATAAAGGATCATTCACCATGCATGTGGCAATCCACATAGACAGGTTATTCCAACAGAATAATAAAGAATGGAATAACAGAAGGATTCACCATGCATGCGATAGAGACCGCACAGATAGGTTATTCCCAACAGAATAATAAATGCGGAATAATAAATATGGAACCAGGTCAAATGAAATTCACATCGACAGGATATTCCGACAGAATAATAAATACGGAATAATAAATGATGGAACCAGGTCAGGTGAAATTCACACCGACAGGATATTCCGACAGAATCGTAAAGAACGGAATAATAAAAGAGTTTCACCAAGTATGCGGTACATCGCATAAATAGGTTATTCCAACATAATAATAAAGAATGGAATAACAGAAGAAGATCACCAAGTATTTGGTAAATCGCATATACAGGTCATTCCACCAAGTATAGGGTAAACCACGCATACAGATTATTCCAACAGAATAATAAAGAATAGAATAACATAAGAATTTCACCAAGTATGGGGTATGCCGCGTATACAGGTCATGTATAGGGTATGCCACTTTTACAGGTTATTCCAACAGAATAATAAAGAATGGAATAACAGAAGTTCTCTTCATGAATAAGAAAGAATAACACCCCTTACCGTTTTAAAGAAGAACTAAAATAAAGAAGTAGTTAAGTGGCATAATACTCTTCTTCTTTCTCTCTATAGTTTCTCTCTCTAGAGTTCAGTGAATTCGTAAGAAAATAATGAAGGAATGAGCTTCTATTTATAGGAAAATGGAATGCATAGTAACTAATTCATGAACGGTCCAGATTAATTTACTTTAATCTGACGGTCCATATTTAAAGTAAAATCTTTTAAATAAAATATAATATATTCTAATTATTGCCTAATAAAATAAACAACTTTAATAAAGTATTCTGTTTTTTATATAAAAAGATTTTACTATGCAAAATACTATGCACAATAGAATATAATATATTTTATTTATAGAATAACTTTAATAAAGTATTCTGTTTTATATAAAAAGATGTTTCTGTTTTATTACGTTAATAATACGAATAAAACAAAACTTCATTATCGCTAAATAATTTGTATTATTAATTGACAATAATTGAATCAAACTGAGTGACTTCTCACATAAGCATTAATAATCAATACCGTGTGCTACTATGCAACCACACATATTACTGTACTTTTACTACCGAGTAGTTCAACAGTATCAACGGTAAAACTTCCGCCGTCATTTTTAATAAAATATTTTTGTCGTTTTCTCAATCCGACAATAATTCTGTTGTGGGGTCCACCAATGATTGTACCGTCGTACAAATATTCTCTGAATAATAGAATATTTCCCGTAAATAGTAACTCATGAATAGTAACTCGTGAATAGTAACTCATGAATAGTAACTCGTGAATAGTACTCCGACATAAAAAGTGTTCCAAATACTCGAGTGAACAATACTATAGTGAATAGTAATCGGGTATTTTATGACAACTTGTCTACTTTCAAAAATTTTCACATATCATATTTAACTTTAACCTTTTATTAATTTAACCATTTACCAAAATAAAAAAATTGAATACTTTTATTTCATAAAATTCGGGGTCTCACAATCTCCCCTCCTTATGAAATTTTGCCCTCGAAATTTACGTACGTACATGGTATGACAAAGAGGTGAGGATACCTTGAATACCTTTATCGTTGAAAACATTAAATTCATCTTTGCAATACGGCCAAAGATATTTATTAATAATTCACTTTTGCACTACATGCCAACTGTATAACCAATAATCAACAGTTCATCTTTGCACTACAGGTCAAAGATATAAAACTGTAAAATCAATAATACTGAGACTCAACTTAATAGTATCACGACCACGAATTATCCATGCACTACGTGCCAAAGATAATCGTGTTTTCAATTACGGTCATGATTATACCGAATAATTCCTAGTCATAATCATACCAAGTTCATCAATGCACTACGACCAAAGATGACTTTTACCGCATGAATTAATATTTCATTGTTGAGACTCAGCTCAATAATTAATCCACATCATCGAATCATCCCTGCACTACAGGCCAAGGATATTCTTTAGTATCACGACTACGAATTTTCCATGCACTACGTGCCAAAGATAATCGTGTTTTCAATTACGGTCATGATTATATCGAACAATCCCTGGTCATAATCATACCAAGTTCATCTATGCACGTAAGCCACAGATGACTTTCAACACAATATAAGCATGAGGATAATAATATAAAGAATCAATCAAATGAGATAAAAGATAAATATTAAACATTTATAATATAATTTATCCAGGGTTCAAGAATATCCCAATGTTATCAATCACTTAATAATCTCATAATCTAATATCATTAATATTATAACAATATTTCAATCACTTCTTAAACTTATAAACAATTTATTTCAATTGTTTACGCTTTACCATATAATGCATTTAGTCATTCAAAATGCCATACTCAGAAGATATCATCACCAATGATTAAATCCCTCATCAAAAAAAATAATAATAATATGCAAATACTCTATATAGGATTTTCAAGCCATAAAATCCTCTTTTCTAACTTTGTTAATTCACATAACATATTTAACTCGTATATTCGTAACTAAACTATTTTCATGAAAAATATCAAATCAGTCCCAAAAATATTTTTTTTCCTGAAATTTAGCATAATATAGTCTCATGATGAACATATATTTTTCTCGGAATTTTTAAAATTCATTTACTATTTTTCAAAAATCAATTTTTAATTAATTCCTTAAGAAATTAGCTACCTCAAGTTTAACTTCAAAAATTCCCAAATCATGGCAGAATCTTACACATGTTAACGTGAACTTCCAGTTTAAATTTCATGGTCATCGGAGTTATAGAACTCCAGTTACAACGTTTTTCGTCGGAAAAACCTAAATATTGAAATGGTAATAACTTGCTCATTTTAAGTCAGAATGAACTCATTTTTGGACACGATGTTCTTTATACCATATAATTTCATGTCCCAAAAGGCCTGAATTTTTCTAACTAATTAAGTAGCCGAAATAGCCCTTACAAAAACGTGGCACCAACTTTTTCACAATTTTCAGTTTCCACCTCCTTTGCTAAAATCAGTCCATACAAAAATCTACAACACCTTTTTCAGTGATTCCACTTGGATTAGTTAGGTAACTCATAGATCTAACTCTAGGACTTGACCAAACTCAAAAATTCGAAATATAATAGGAGATATGGTCAATTAAATTTCATGTTCCATTTTTACCAAAATCTGATTTTTTAACCCTTTGTGATTTCTAAGAAACTTTCATGTTTTCTCATAATAACCAACATAACTCATCATAACACTTACTAATACCACATATACCCATGATTTTCAGTAGTCCAATGCTTTTATTATGACTTTCATCATAATCCACGTAAACAGATCCTTTTAGTTGAAGAAATATTTGAGGGTTTTAGAAATGGGTTTTGTATTGGGGTCAATACAAAATTCGATTTCATGCTCTAGGGGTAGATTAAGAAGTCTTCAAGAATACGTCAGGAAATTTATTAACAATAAGAATATCATTCAAAACTATGACTCTCATCCAAGACTTGGATAGCACATAAAATGAAGGTTTCTCCTAACGGAGTTTCAACCGATAGGTCAAAGTCTAACTTCTTTGGAGTCAAATTTAAACGTTGAACGCAAGCAAGAGAGATAAAAGAATGGGTAGAACCGATATCTAATAGGGTATAGACTTCGCAAGAATTTATAATTAACTAACCCGTGCTAACTTCGTTCGGTTTACTCGCTTTTTGAGAAGTCATGAAAAATGCTCTTCCTAAAACCAACGACTTTGTTTTGTCCGTATCCGCCTTTGGTGCTACCGTCCCAGCTGGACTTGACTTTGGTGCACGACAAAATCGGGCTAAATGACCTTCTCTTCTTGTAATTTCCACTTCTATTATCTTTGCCAAGATTACCATCGAAGTGGTTACCATTCTTGGCATGATAATTTCCCCCACGATGGTTATCATTGTTCCGATAGCCGTTGCCATCAGTATGATTATTATCGTGTTGTTGGTCGTTACCTTTTGTTTGAGCTGAATCAACACTCTCATGTGCTTCATTACTTATCTCAGCATTTTCAGATGTCATTCTCAAACACTAACACAAAACAAGGGTTAATTAACATATCACATTTTATCCCTATACTCTAATCGACTAATTAAATATCAAATAAACTTAGGTAGGTCATACGTGCGAAGGGATTCCCCGTCTCTCCCCTCCTAGTTCTTATCTCACATCTCAGCTAGGGATCATATCCCTAAACTTTGATACCAACTGTGACGCCCCCAAAATTAGGTATTCATCACCCATCTTGAGTCGCCAAATACATGGTACAAAATACAAATAAAAACTTAATTATACAAATGTCGTATAATATACGACAATACATAAACTGAGTGTTCTAATAGGAATATTGTCATCTAGACAATATCCATACTCAAGGAGTCCTCATTACATTTATTGTCACACTATTTAACAGAATAGTGAGGATTACTAATGCTATCTTCTGGACCATCACTCCTTTCCCTGACTCGTCACAGCTATATTCTCATTTCCTGAAGAGAACATTGAAAGAAAGGGTGAGCTCAACTAGCCCAGTAAGAAATATTATGACTAAGATAATAAAGAATAAATTATCAATAGTTTTCAACAATGTTAAACTGATAAAATACAATAGACATCAAGTTTAATTGCAGCGGAATAAGCAATCCATTAGAAGAGTCAAGTAGAGAATAAAACCTACTATCTTCTATGATTTAAAAATGTTTTCATCAACTTTTATCACTGAGACTCAACATAATAAATAAACCACATCTTCTAATCATCCTTGTATTACGGGCCAAGGATATTCATTAAATCATCAATGGTCATGACTATACCGAACAATTTCTGGTCATAATCATACTAAAAACTGTCTATCAATGCATTACAGGCCACTGAGGACTTTTACCACACCACTTATAACATCACAGTTCATGATTATACCGAATTATCCCTGGTCATAATCATACTAAGTCCATCTATGCACGTAAGCTAAAGATGACTTTCAACATAAAATAAACATGAGGATGATGACAATGTTATAGGAATTCAATTAAACAAGTTCAAGAATTAGTTTATCCAGGAACTAATAATATCCAAATTGTCAACATGATACTTCTTTGTAAAGTAACAGTCAAGAATGCTCAGAAGAATATTTCCATGAAAAGATACCGGATGAAGCGCAAATATCAAGGATATTCCACTAATTTCATGGAGTATAGAAATCAAAACTTTAACCAAATGAGTATAATAAAGAATATATGAAACTGCAAATGGATTTTCACCAGCTATGCGGTAATCCACGTATACAGATCATTCCCACAATTTAATAAGGAATGAATATAAAGGATCATTCACCATGCATGTGGCAATCCACATAGACAGGTTATTCCAACAGAATAATAAAGAATGGAATAACAGAAGGATTCACCATGCATGCGATAGAGACCGCATAGATAGGTTATTTCCAACAGAATAATAAATGCGGAATAATAAATATGGAACCAGGTCAAGTGAAATTCACACCGACAGGATATTCCGACAGAATAATAAATACGGAATAATAAATGATGGAACCAGGTCAGGTGAAATTCACACCGACAGGATATTCCGACAGAATCATAAAGAACGAAATAATAAAAGAGTTTCACCAAGTATGCGGTACTTCGCATAAAGAGGTTATTCCAACATAATAATAAAGAATAGAATAACAGAAGAAGATCACCAAGTATTGGGTAAATCGCATATACAGGTCATTCCACCAAGTATAGGGTAAACCACGCATACATGTTATTCCAACAGAATAATAAAGAATGGAATAACATAAGAATTTCACCAAGTATAGGGTATGCCGCGTATACAGGTCATGTATAGGGTATGCCACTTTTACAGGTTATTCTAACAGAGTAATAAAGAATAGAATAACAGAAGTTCTCTTCATGAATAAGAAAGAATAACACCCCTTACCGTTTTAAAGAAGAACTAAAATAAAGAAGTAGTTAAGTGGTAGAATACTCTTCTTCTTTCTCTCTATAGTTTCTCTCTCTAGAGTTCAGTGAATTCGTAAGAAAATAATGATGGAATGAGCTTCTATTTATAAGAAAATAGAATGCATAGTAACTAATTCATGAACGGTCCAGATTGATTTACTTTAATCTGACGGTCCATATTTAAAGTAAAATCTTTTAAATAAAATATAATATATTCTAATTATTGCGTAATAAAATAAACAACTTTAATAAAGTATTCTGTTTTATATAAAAAGATTTTATTATGCAAAATACTATGCACAATAGAATATAATATATTCTATTTATAGAATAACTTTAATAAAGTATTCTGTTTTATATAAAAAGATGTTTCTGTTTTATTACGTTAATAATACGAATAAAACAAAACTTCATTATCGCTAAATAATTCGTATTATTAATTGACAATAATTGAATCAAACTAAGTGACTTCTCACATAAGCATTAATAATCAATACCGTGTGCTACTATGCAACCACACATATTACTGTACTTTTACTACCGAGTAGTTCAACAGTATCAACGGAAAAACTTCTGCCGTCATTTTTAATAAAATATTTTTGTCGTTTTCTCAATCCGACAATAATTATGTTGTGGGGTCCACCAATGATTGTACCGTCGTACAAATATTCTCCGACTAATCAAATATTCCCCGTAAATAGTAACTCATGAATAGTAACTCGTGAATAGTAACTCATGAATAATAACTCGTGAATAGTAACTCGTGAATAGTAACTCGTGAATAGTAACTCGTGAATAGTATTCCGACATAAAAAGTGTTCCAAATACTCGAGTGAACAATACTAGAGTGAATAGTAATCGGATATTTTATGACAACTTGTCTACTTTGAAAAATTTTCACATATCATATTTAACTTTAACCATTTATTAATTTAACCATTTACCAAAATAAAAAAATTGAATACTTTTATTTCATAAAATTCGGGGTCTCACAACTTTATTACAACAATTGTCGTGCAAAATACAACAACACATATGCTGTGAGTTTGTATACAAATATATACCAAATGTGACTCATGTCCCAACCGTGGACAGCACCTCACAATGACACCTTACATAAAGGTATAGTCAAAAACTGTTTTAGAAATTAGAATCTTTGGAAAGTGCTCAAGAAAGCCTTTGTACATGGGAGGCCATGCTTCTAGGTTGTGATAGATATCATATGGCCACAGAATTATCCTTAGTTGACCCAATATACCCCAAAGAAAAATGAGAAGATTACTATCATATTCTTCCCAATGGTGAGTCTTCTTTTGACTTATCATTATCTCCACTGTCTCTAATTGAGAATTATACTTCAAACAAACACCAAGATTATATAGGTAGTGCTCGTAAATATACTCAGCAAGTGGATGATCACAATCCTGTCTTATGATGACACGAGGTTGTATGTCATTAGACATCTTGTATGATAGTGGCAAAACACCCTTCCAACGTTGGGTTCGCTTCACCCTAGATGATTTACAAAATATAACTACTAAATGATGACCATCGTTCTATTCCCCTGTTACCCCCGCTCGACCTAGCTACACTCTTATTACCTGAAAGGAATTGTGAAACAGAAGGATGAGCACAACTAGCCCAATAAAGAATATCATGACTAAAGATAAATAAGTTATCAATAGCCTTCAACAGAATTAAATCAGAGATTTAGAACATATGGTAGATGATAAAAATTTCAACCATAGTTGCAGCGGAACGAACAATCCATTAGAAGAGTCAAATAGACTACAAAGTTTATTATCTTCTCCGTGTTAAAAATCCACCAACAATATTTTATCCCTGTAACATCAATCAACAATTCTGGTCCACAATCATATGAATAACTCATAATCATAATTGTAGTTCTAAATTCCTCTTCTCATCCAGGACGAAGATAATTTTCATCACCTATCTTTACCTGAAACATCAAAGATCATGGTTACACCAAATCACATTTCCAATTCATAATCATACTAATAACTTCATCTTTGCACTACGGCCAAAGATATCTATTTGAATCACTAGTTGGTCATGTTCATCTCAACACCTGTTCATCTTTGCACTACTGGCCAAAGATATTCAACAACATGTCATCTTTGCACTACGGGCCAAAGATATTCCTCAACAATTCATCTTTGCATTACAGGCCAAAGATATTCAACAACATTTTATATTTGCACTACAGGCCAAATATATTCATCAACAATTCATATTTGCACTATAGGCCAAATATATTAATATCTCAAAGAAATATATAATCATTTCAGAATTTATATAAACAATAATTATAACCATGTTGATCAATTCAATGGTCATGATCATACCAGTTAACAATTCAAGTTTGTACTACTGGCCAAAAGGGAACCTATATTCATGATCATACCAAAAATCTACCTATCTTTACACTCAAGTCAAAGAGAAATATCATCATTAGGGTTATAAAAATGTTATATATAATAGTAAAATCAATATAATCAAAACATCTAGATTTAATCTCAAAGTAATATTCATAAATCAACTATAATTTGGTTAGAAAAAGAAACCAATTTTGTCATGAATATTAACTCGTAAATAGTAACCTGTGAATAGTAACTTCGTGAATAGTAACTCATGAATAGTAACTCATGAATAGTAAACCCGACACAAAAAGGTAAAAATTCCACAATAATATACATACCAATATTTCGGTATAATGATATTGAAAGAATAATATTTCTTAAGCTTATAAACAATTTATTTTAATTGTTTACACTTTACTAAAATAATACATTTAATCATTCTAAAATGCCAAACTCATAAGATTTTATCACCAATAACTAAAACCCTCATCAAAAATTTGCATATACCTCATATAAGATTCTCAAGCCATAAAATCCTATTTTTCAATTTTCTTACTTCACATAACATATTTAATTCATTTACTCATAACTAGTCCATTTTCATAAAAAAATACCAAATCAGTTCCAAAAATATTTCTTTTCTGGTATTTAGCAGAATATTGTCCCATATTGAACATATATTTTTCTCAGAATTTTTAAAACTCATTTACTATTTTTCATATAGCCAAAACAGCCGAATATTTAGACATTTATCATAAATTATAATTTTATCCAAAAATTCCGAAATTCACAGAGTACACTGATATTATATAGATATACTTCCAATAAAAATTTCATCAATTTGGGAGTTAACCACAAGGAGTTATGAGCGGTTACTTTTAAAATAGTCTTTTCCCGTAAAATTCATAACCCTTAATCTATGCATCCAAAAATCACCATTTTTGGACACAATCAATAAAACTCATCAAAATATCATTTTAAATTTTTTTCAGAATTTTCTGAAGGTCAAAAGAATTACGAATTGAAAAACATAATAACCCTTAAAATCCCTTACCTCAAAAGAGCAGTACTTCTGACTTGAATATCAGATATAACGCTGAGCAACACTCAAGATATCTAAATACTCACAAAAATATGCTTGATAATATAGAGAAAAAAAAACTTATTTCTGGTGTGATTTTCAATTCTAACTTAAGCACCTATTTATAGGAAAATGCTAGAACGCCAAAGGAGACTAAAATAATAAAATAATAATAATATTATTATTTGTTTCCTACGCCACCCATTCTAAAAATCATAGCAGCCATATTGGAAGGATTTTTGGCAGCCCATGTGTTTAATCAACACCAACCAAAGTGGGTCCCACCCTATAATTTAATAAAAATTATTTTATTTTCCGAAACTTCAATAATTCATAGAAATTAGCCTTTTATCAGAAAATTCGAATCTCGCATTTTTTTATAGGAAATTCAATTCTCTACAACTTTACAGAAGAAAGTTTTTCCAAAATCCGAACAGAAATTGAACGAAATACATAAACGGGCGATTTTACATGCTATAATCAAATTTCAGTCAAGAAATAAGGTCCACCGACACACAAAATATGTGTTAATCATTTAATACAATAAAAAATACTCTTCCTCCTCATATACTCATATATCTCACATTCATTGTAAAACTATCACCATTATTATATTATTAAATATAATAATAAATTATTTTATCAGAAAAGATAAAATATCATTTTTCAACAATTGTCACTTTAAAAATTTTCTCCATCTATATCCATATAAAATTAATATTTTTCTCATCATATAAATTAATAATTAATTATTCACAAATAATATTATAGAATCACTGTACTGACAACCAGGCCGTTCCCAGGAAAGAGGGGGTTTTCCAATAAGGATTTCTCCTTATTAACGCGCAATTAGATAACCAAACCTCTCCTTAGACAGAACTTTCTAGACATTGCCAATAATGTTATCTAATAATATTATTCAAATAATATGAATTATTGATCTGATAATGGAGATGATGTGCAGCAACAATTATTGAAACGACAATAATATAAAATATCAACACAGCAATTATTGAATCAATAAAATATTGAACAGTAATTACTGTGATAATTATTCAGTAGTGCCTTCTTACGTAAGAATCAATAATTTTAAAAATATTATGCAATACCGTGTGCTACTGTGCAATAACGCGTATTACTGTATTTTAACCATCGGATATTCCAACAGTGTTAACGGTAACAACTACGCCGTTAATTATAAAAACTCAATTTTTTGTCGTTATCTTCATCCGACCGTTTTTCGTTATGGGGCCCACAAATAGCTGCACCGTCGTACGAATATTCTCCGACAGAAAGAATATTCCACGACCAACGAATATTCCCCGATAACAATGATTATTTTATAACCACTTGTTTATTTTAAAAAAATTTCATATTTCACCCATAACTTTAATTTTTTATCAATTTAACCATTGTAATTATAAGAAAAATTGAATACTTTTATTTCATAAAATTCGAGGTCTTACACATATTAGCTGACAAGATTAAATATTTTCTTTGAATAACACTTCTACAACGAATCAACAGTTGTGAAGTAAGCTGAACCAATAATAACAACATATCACTTCTATATCAATTTTTTAAAACTACGTTCTGACTATAATTGGAGATCAATCGACAGACTATGAACATTGTTTTTAATTTTCGATAAGGTTTAACATCACTTCATCTGCAAACCGTCATAACTTACAGGCACGGGGGGTGATCAGCCCGTTATGCCCTGTATTGATCAATACTACATGCAAGAGCGATATTATCGTTCATCTTATCCCCCTTAGGTGTACAAAAGTTTTTCTATGTTCGGGATGTTCATTCTTAGTCGGGAATCTGATCCAAAATAATCTGGTTGGATACAATAAAGTTCTATCTTGTTTAACAAAATTTTTAAGTTTATGTCTAGCTGAATCAAATAGCTTAGACAATTCTTGAGTCATCATATACATACTGGAAATAAATAAGTATGTATCAACATGTGATTAAATACAATGATCATCCAAGTGAGGACACTTGTATAACTATATTTAGAAATTAACGAACAGAATAATTATCTTGCACAATAATAATAAAATTCTGAAATATTCTTACTCATGTCCATTGCATAAAGTAAATGCAAAGGTAGGATACTTTTCTGAGCTGCTGCTTACAATAACGCAACTTAGTTTTATCTTTTATACTGAAACCAATCATTAATAAGATCATTCGTTCGATTAGAATAATATATCATATCGCATAGTACTGCTATTTGCAGTCAACACATAACCTAATCACATTGTCACATAGTTATATTAGTCATTGATTCACAAACAAATACTTATCTAGTCAAATTATATAAGTCTAGATCAATTTTTGAAATATGTCAGTGTACTGACGACTTTATCGGGTAAATATCGAGTCTAAAACTCTATTCTGTAGTTCAATATTCGTTTAAATAATTTAAATATCAGTCATATTATTGTTCATAGCCTTATAATAATTTTTAAATAATTATTATAATTTATAATTATTTTTCAAACACTGGAACCATTATTAAATAATTTAAATATTAACTAATTCTATTATCATTAATATTTAATTAATATTAAATTATTAATGAAACCATTACAAAAATATTAAAGTTATTTATAATATCTCAAAATATTTTTAAAATATTTTTATTACCCTTAAATGATTTTTAAAATAATTAAAATTATTTTTAAATAATTTATCATTAATATTTAAGTATTAATGTATCATCTATCAAAATATTAAAAGTCATTAATTATAACTTAAAATATTTTAAATTCATTTATTTTCTTTTTAAATGATTTTTAAATCAATAAAACTATTTTTAAACTGTTTATTTAATATAATTATTAAATAAAACTAATATCATTAATATTAAATTATTAATGAAATTTACATTTAAATATTAAAAGATATATCTTATAACTTAAAATATTTTTAAACTATTTATTTTCATTTAAAATAATTTTTATAATATTAAAATTATTTTTAATTAATTTATTTAATATAATTATTAAATAAATATAATATCATTAATATTAAATAAATTTGTCTTAAAATATTAAAAGTTATATTTTATAACTTAAAATATTATTAAATACCTTT
Organism: Panax notoginseng; assembly: GCA_016801055.1. Classification (NCBI taxonomy): domain Eukaryota; kingdom Viridiplantae; phylum Streptophyta; class Magnoliopsida; order Apiales; family Araliaceae; genus Panax; species Panax notoginseng. Next base: position 68,437,444 of record CM029016.1, read on the forward strand.
TTATCATTTAAAATGATTTTTAATATAATAAAATCATTTTTAATTATTTTATTTAATGCATTTATTAAATAAATAAAATATCAATAACATCCAATTAAATATTAATATTTATGAAATATATGTCAAATTATTAAAAGTTAATTTTTATAACTTAAGATAATTTTTAAAATTATTTTTGAAATTTTTAATAATTAATTTCTATTTATAATTGATTTTTAGAAAATAACTTAATTAAAATTAATAAGTTTGTCGTTAAAGCCTTTGGCGACAGAAACCGTCGCTAAAGGTGTTCTTGAGAAACTCAGACCTTCAAAGTCAGTGATCGAGTAGCTAGGTTTGACCTACAATAATTATTAATCTACGATGTTTCTGGGCATGTTCTTGGTTCGATCTTGTAGTACTCGTGTAATAATACACGATCCAGCCATTAACAAGTTCATATCATAACACACACGTAAGATTTAGAGTTCTGAAATCACTATCAGACATGTTCATCATATTTCTGGGCTGCCCAGAAAATCTGGTCATGGCCGGTTAACGCTTTTCATGGCCTTATAATATGAAATCTGTTCATGTTATGGGTGGTTTATACGTCGGGCCTTAAAGAACAACTAACAAGGTACATGATTTAAACAGTTTTGAAGTCTAAACATCATAATCCAGAAAGATCTAAGCCAATGAAAAAGCTGTCAGATATGTTCTTCATTTTCTGGGTTACCCAGAAATGAAGAATAGTTCGCGCAAGCATTTTTGGGCTCCGACAACATGCAATCCTGATGATGGTTTTCTGAATTAAGACTTGCAGTGTGTAGACAACATGTAAGACAACATATCCATTACATAATAACAGTATAAACACAACAAAATCAACCGATCAAAGCCGGTCAAACTATGTCAAAGATCATGATCTTGAGTTTTCTGGGTTACCCAGAAAACACAAGTCGTGATCATCTGGCCTAGTTTGACCAGCCACTGCAATCAACACGTTTGATGATTAGGAGTTAAACTAGCATGAATCTACAGTCCATATACTAAACTACAAACTACCTACAACTACAAACATAAATCAACAACATAATGAAAGATCTGGGGTCCCAAACTTACTGTCAGACAGTTCCTGGGTTTTTTGGGTAACCCATAAACCCAGGCAGTGTCATGGTGTCACTTTCAGGCTCATTTAATCAGGGGATCTGGTCATTAGTAAAATGTTCTTATGGTCGAAGTATGTAGTACACATGACAAGGAACACATGGTTATCAACATATCAGCTCAAAAATAACAAGATCATAATTTATGATTCAGTCAAAGGCTGTCAGAAAACTTGTCCATACAGTTTCTGGGTTTTCCATGGCCGGTTAACGACATTTGACCATTAATATCTTTCACTCTACAACAGATCTGACTCTGAATCAAGTTCCAGATCCAAGATCGCATAGCAGACTACAACTACAAACTTTCAAAACACAAAAATCATCAACGATCACTGAGATCTGAGGTCTGAGGTCTGACATTCATTCTCAGACAACAAAAATAAAATTTTCCATATTTTTAAAAACTTCAAATTCGAGCCTCTAGATGTTACGAATCTAACATCTAGCAACCCAGATCATCAATATATACTACATACAACATGTTTTAACATAAAATCATAACATTTAACATGGCCTTCAAGATCAGATTTCAAATTAGGTTTTTACCTTTCTATGAACAAGTTTTTGATTCTTGGCTACTGATCTGTTAATGGAAGTCGTGGGGCTTGATTTAAGGACTGATATACTACTAATTTTAGTGGGTAAGGAGAGAGAGAGTCTTGTGTTAGTTCCCAGTAGGCACAATATAGGTCTAGAAGGGGGGGTTGAATAGATCCTTTTTAATTTCAAATACTTTTCTCTTTTATTTTGAATTGCTAATGAATTAGCATATGACAAACATAAGAATCTTTTCAAGCACAGCGGAATAAGTAAAAGATCCCCTTCATTAATATATTTGTAATCATATATACATTGTTCTTAGAGTTAGTTCGGTTGTAAGCAATTAAAACATACATAGCAGTTATAGCAGTTAAAGTACATAATGTAAATGACATAAAGTAAAAGACACAAGGAGTTTTAAGTGGTTCAGAGACTCAAGCTCCTACTCCACTCTTCTACTTTCAACAAACAGAATTTCCACTAAGGAAGGGCAGCACCCTGAATCACTAAGATTCCTTCAAGGCCAGCAGCCTTGGGACTTCAGTTCACTAAGAACTCTTCAAGGCCAGCAGCCTTGGAACTCCTCTAGTTTCCTAGGAACTCTTCAAGCCCAGCAGGCTTGGAACTTTATTTAGTCCCTCCGAACAAGGACCCCTCAGGCCTTGGCTTCTTGTTGTTGAGTTATTTGTTTGTTTATTTGTTAGAGTTGGTGCTGAGCTGCTAAAATGTCTTTATGCTCTGAACGTCTTCTTTATTTAGCAGCTTGGCATGATCATCCTTGAAGTGCAGTTGAGTGTTGCATAATGCTCAGCTTCTTCAGTTACTCAACCAATTTTGATGATCCCTTGATGAACTACCTTGAAGATCATTCCTCTTGATACTTGATGGCTGCACATGATGGGTTTCTAAGATGACAGTAAGCTCTTCTGCTAGGTACTTAGAAACTTTCTCATGCTTGCCACCATAATGGCATTGGTGATCTTCTTTCTTGATACTTGATGCCTTCTCATGATGGGCTTGCTAAGATTACTATAGTCTCTTCTCTCTGGTACTCAGAGTCTTCCCATGATGGACATCAAGATGACATTGATGCTCTTCTTTCTCTTGGCAGTTCAGAACACTCTTCTTGTAGTAGAACTCTCACTTCTATATTGTAGAACTCTCACTTCTACTTCTTTCTTTTTCTGTCTCTAAGTGTTCTTGGTGGATCGTAGAGTGAACCTTCAGACCTTCATTGGTCACTCACTATTTACGTTGGTTAGATCAGTCCACCATCTCTCTAAAATCAACAACTCCAGCAACCCTTGATCTTTGAAGCTCTAGCTGATTTATACTCCTTCTCAATCTTCCCTTTGGAAAGTAGCCGTTGAAAGCTCTTTGAACTGCTTCACAGATCTCGAGTTGTTTGGAGCAGACTGCAGATGTGGCATGTCATAACTTTCTGACACTGCAGTCTACTGTTTCACCTACCCCGTCAGAGATTTCATTTTAATGCCTCGAGGAGGTCGACGACTTTATTTCCCCCTTTTGATTTCTCGATCAGAGGTTGTCCTTTTGCATCGATGCTCTCAATAAACTCTTGTCCGAATACCAACCTTCATATTGAACCATTGCTAATGCTTCAATATTCAGTTGACCGAACTCTACGATTCTGATGCACATCTTCTTGGACCTGATCGTAGTGTCTTGTTGAATATTGCTCATTGACTTGTAGAATCAACACTACGTTCCTGAAGAGTGTTGATTGGATCTTCAAAGTAGAACACCTCTTTCTTCTCTTGTGCAGTGCTTCAACACTTCTGTTTGCCTCAACTGCTCTCAGATATTGATGGCTGAACTCCTTGTTCTGGCCCCTTCTGAATAGCAAGACACTTTAGATTTGTGGCGTGTCCAGCTCGCTTTCTCCTTGTGATCTCCCGTTCACTTATCATCAATGGACTGACCCAATGCTTAATCACTTTAGCCTTGTTCTTCAGAGGCTGACCAGTATCTCTGTGTACTCTCCATCAGTTCCTTCTTTGTTCGGTAAACACTATAATCCTGGTTACTTCCAAGATCGTTGTCTTCTATTCACTTGATAGCTACTGCACTTGCTGACTTTTTCTTAGTTAGTTACTGAAGTCTTCTTCTGATCAACTTGTGGAAGACTTCATCTTAAATGGCTTCACAACTCAATTTGGATGTTAATTGGGTTGGTGCTTAGATCTTTTGTTAGCTTGCATGCCATTCATTGAGTGCTCTCTATTTTCCTTGAGGTGGGATGTATCTTTGCAGCTTAGACCAGAGGCTTCATTTCTTTGGATATTCTGGGAGTGCTCATTTTTTGAGAATCGTGTTTGCTCTACTATTCTGCCTTGGCATTGTGAGCACTTCTGCTGAAGTCTTAGTTCTGCACTCTACGATTCAGCTTCGGCTGTACAGACACTGCGACTCCGAGATCAGGTCTTGACACTATACGATTTCTACCCTCATGTTCATTGTCTTCATCAGATCTTGCTCGACTATGATCTCTGCCTCAGATATGATCAGTAGACTCTACGACTCCGAGTGTAGTATAAGATTCTTAACTTGACTTCGGCATCAGTAGACTCTACGACTTCGACTGTAGTCTACAATCCTTGACTTGGCTTCGGCAGATGCTCGTTCGGCTCGTAAGAAGGTTGTCTCTACGATTCTGAACATGACTTCCTCAACAGACTACGGCCCTGAGGAAGTTCTCCTCGACACACTACGATCCTTCCTTGTCTCTCCTAGCAGTCTACGAACACCAAGATCTACTATCTTGTAGACTATAATTCTACCTCGATAGCTCTCGAGTTTTTCTTAACTCTCCTGGCAAACTATGATTTCTGGTGCAGTGCTCGACGATCTGACAAGCCTATCTATTACATTATAAGATTAACCCAACATACTTGATCTTTCTATATTTATAGTCCTTGTACATCATTTCTTTTTAAGGACTTTACAAAGCTGTTTTGCTTATCTAGGATCAACCTAACACATTTGATCAATTCATTCTAAGTCCTTGTATATATGTTTATATTATCTATCAAAGAACTTTACACCTTTTCTTAATGCAAGCATACTTGCATATTCATTCATATATATATCATAATCAAATCATATGTAAATAGGAATATCATTCACTTGCTTATTCCTGACAAAATCCCCCTATTTGATTATGACAAAAACAATAAGTGCATATGCATGTTATGAATGAATCTTATATACAGTGAGCAATTGTATTTCTAAAACAGATAATCATGAATGTCATTTATAAGAATATGGAATTTAATACACTATGACATTTTACATCTTGGATCCATAACATACCTTACTAGTTTGAGATGCACCTTTTTGGTTTTATGTATGCTTCCAGGATGTCTATTGAACAGCTATTCATCTGTTTGATTTCTTTGCTCCTGCTCCCCCTGGGATATGGACTTCATTTCTTCTTCTTCTGGCTCCCCCTCAGCCTTTGCAAATACAGGCTCATCATCCTTTGGCTCCCCCTTAGATGATGACCTAGCTTCTTCTTTTGTTGTCTTCTTCTTTGTCTTATTCTCTTGTTTCCTTCTGCCCTCCTTGCCCTTTCTTGAATGCCTCTTTCTATGCCTCTTTTTCTTCCCCTTTTTGTCATTAATCATTTGAGAGAGCTGTTCCATGTTGGACATAAGTTGCTCCATGGGATAAGAGGAGTTACTAACTTCAATCTTGAGTTCTTGTTGACTTAACTCAAGTTGCATAGAGAAAGACTGATTCATGTTGTCAATCTTGTCAGAGAGGACATGGAGTTGTTCTTCATTTGTCTTCTGTGCTTGTAGAGCTTCTGCCTTCTGATCATTGATGACCTTCAGATAGATTTGATCTCTCTCTTTGATTCTGAGAGATATATCAGTCATAGAGGCTTGAAGTCTGTCTTCAACTGAATTATCTCCTGCTGTCAGACTCTTCATTGATTAGAGATATCTTCTTGACCAGCTCATCAGAATTCTTCAACAGCTCCTGCTCCATAGGAATTTGGTCATTTGGTTGGGCAGCCTCTTGTTGAGCATCAGATTGGACTCTACGATTTTTATCCTTGGACAGATGTTTGAAAGCTTTGAGAATCTAAACAATCGTTGAGTACCAATCGCCATTGGAGGATGAAGGAATGTCAGATAGTTGTGCTTGGACAGATGGAGGCTCCTCATTTTGGACTTGAGCACCATCAATGGTAGAGTGAACAGACTCTATGATTATCTCCTTGGCCATAATCCTTCTGCCTTCAGAGTCCACTCTACAATCATAGGGAATATAATGATTGCCAGCATGTCTGTAGACTTTGTAGTGGGGCTGGTCTTTGATCATCATTGTTGTATAACTCTTCATCCCTGGGAAGTTCTAAGCCACCAGCTCTAGGCTTGGAATTTCTGGAAGTACTTCTGGAGATTCATTCGAGACTTCCTCTACTCTCTTTCTGCTAATCCTGGCTGGAGAAATGACAGGATGGTCTTCTGATCCCTCAGATTCTTGATGTGCAGAATCAGAATCTTTCTCCAGTTCTTCTCTTCTTGAACTTGAATTTTGCTGACTCCTTTCATCAGATTCATCAGTGAATTCTTCTTGCTGAATTTCATTACCAGAGCTTTCTTCAGCAACATCTTCCTTGGATTCGCCCTCTTCATTACTAGTCATTTCTTTAGCACTTTCTTCCTGTGATTTAAATTTATCATCGCTTAATTCAATGATTACAGTAGAGTGATCATTTCTCTTCTTGGAGGAAAATTGAGCAAGTAATCTGTAGCTCTTCCTTCTCCTTGGGGGTTCAGCTATGGGAGCGTCAGACTCTTCTTCCACTTCAGACTCTGTGGCCTTTGAATCATCAAGCAAGCTTCCTTGACTTTTAGCATTGGCAGGGGCATATCCTTCTTCTTCAAAATCAGCGTCATTTGAACCATCATCTGGGCTTGTTGGAGCATTTGTATTTGGAGATGCTGTTGGGCCATCTTGTAGCTTTTCTTCATCATCAGAGTGAATGCTCTGAGAGTTAGCCACAGGGCTTGTGCATTCTTCTTCATCAGCAGATTCTGCATTTTCTTCTATGAATCCAGCTTCAGATTCATTGTTGGATTCATTCTTTAGGGACTCGGTCTTGAGATGACCAATTCTCTTTTCTTCCTCTGACTCTACTTTCTCCTTTTCGTCAGATGTATTTTCTTGGGAAACTGGGACTGGTCTGTTTACCACATTAGCTTTCTTTTTGGATGGCCCTTGAAGCATTCTGTTACTTTTTCTCTTGGTGGTTTCTGCAGTCAGGACTTTTTCTTCTTCATCCTTGTCTTCAGTTAATAGACTTCCTGGTAGAGCCTTAGTTTTCCTCACACCTTTGGATTTCTTTCTAGATGGTGTGGTTGCTGCTGGTACAGAGTCACCAGACTCAGAGCTTTCCACCTCTTTTGCCTTCCTCTTTTTCGCAGAGATCTTTCTGCTGCTCCCTGTTGTTGTCAACCTCCTATTTTCCTTTGGATTCTTCTTCCAGTTCACAAACAGTTGTGGAGACATCACTTTATGAACATTTAGGGGCTCTCCTTCATCATCCTTGATTTTTCCTCCCAGCTTCTTCTTCATCATAATACTTAGCAGTCTTCCATGAAACACCTTTGTAAGTGGTTTTTCCGTAGACTTCTTCAACTCAGCCTTTTCTACCCATTTTGAGATTTGATCGAACAAGATAACTCCAAAGTTTATCCGCTTCTTTAGAACTATTGCAGACATAATCTTCAGTTGTTGATCAAGCACAGTGTCATGTGTCGTATCCTTGCATAGTATACATTTGCCTACTATCTCAGCAAGGAACTTGAATTCCTTAGGAAACTCCTTCTTCTTCATGTCCTTCAGAAAAGGGTTTCTTTGGTACCGCATTAGCCTCACGCCTTCTTTGATGTCGACCTCATCTAGGTTTATCAGACCTTGATTGGGAAACCCTAGAAATTGATTGATGTCTGATGCTCTTATCTTTAGACTTAATCCTTTCACCTTAGTGGTTAGAAGCCCAAAATTCGTTGAAGCATTTGAGTAGAACTGCTTCACTAGCTCTGTATAGACTGGAGTGTCGGCCTCCAAGCACTCAGAAAACCCAGCCTTCTTTACGAGCTCAAGTATATCCTTGAACTTCATTTCTGATTTTTTGAACTTTTTGAAGCCGAGTTGGATTCCTGTTATAACTCGTCATTCTGCCATTTGAAGAGTTCAAGGTATATGGGTATGTGATTCAGAGAGATTTATGAGAGATAGCTGATTGTGATTTGGGTTTTGGAGGTTTAATTGATTTAAGCTTCGAAAAGGTTCTAGGGTTTGAAAATGGGAGGGAGAAAGGTTTGATAGTTTATGGTAACAGTTTGTAGATTTTGAATTTGTCTTTATGGCAGTTCCTTCTGACTATGCATACGCTGTGATGTGTCAACTAGCCATTGGTTGCACGATGCCCAGTAATGAGCTATAACTACCCCATTAACTCTTCAACTTAATGTCTCTTTTTAAAACAAATAGTCATCAATGACGTGGATTGACCGTTGACCATCTTGGTTCATAGAGTAGCATGGTAAGGCATCTATGAACTCTACGTTTTCCTTTGTTGACTCAATGATCAACTTTTGAGAGATGTTGCAGTTGATGGTTTTGACATTAATCCTCATCTTGAAACTGTATAGCTAGATCACTGATGTACCCCAAGCCAGTTTGGGCACTTAAGTTCTGAGATGCGTTTGTATGATATCTTTCCAAACTGTATTCGAACTTATCTCCTCATAATTTGAATGGTTGAACAATTGACCCGTTTTTTCAAGCTCCTTATGAGTTAGAGTAACCTCTCGTAAGACTACGATCGTCGAGTCTACTTCTACGATCGCTAAGGTTGCACTACAATCGTTGAGTTCTCTTTAAACTTTACTCTACGATCGTTGACTGGCTTAGTCCTTGAGATGAACTTGATCAAGCAATCCTTCTGGGTTAAGGTAGCTCAGGAAGGGCCAACCTCTTAAAGTGACCTAAGGGTCAGGTTTGTCCCTGAGGTGCTTTCTATATGAAATACTTTGGAAGTGATTTGCACCGATATCTCATTTGACCTTTTCTGGTGGTGAGGTCCTCTACTAACTTTAGACAATTGCATTTGTTGTAATCATGGTGTCCTCCTGCTCTTACACTACGATCAGATGTTTGATCGTAGGCACTCCACGATTTTGAGTTGGGTGGCTGAAAGGTTATCAGTAGTACATTTTGAGACGTTCCTACTGACTATAGATCTTCATTTGGTTCAACAGCCACAAAGTCTTGGGACTCTGCAGCTGGTACACTGTTTCATAGTATATCTCAGTGCTGTTGTTTCTTAACAGATCACTGCTTCCCCATGTTTATACTATCTTCTAAGTGGGGTGTGATTTACTTTTCTTCATGTGCATTAGGAGGAATCCTTGCATGTTTCTTTCTGATTGCAATCACCACTGACAATCAAATCAATTTTCATCGTTGACATGGATATCTCCAAGACTGATCATTCTACGATCATTTGACAGAACTACGAACATAGTCTTCTTTGTCAGCTTGTGCTCGTGGAGTTCTTCTCCCGTAATGAGTTCCTCATGTTGGATGCTCGATGATCCTCTGTGGTGAGCTTCCTAGAGGATTCTTCTATTATAACATGCTTTACATGACTGAGCATCTAAGACCCTTTTTCATCTTTTGTTGAATGGCTTGTTCTCATATAAAGATCAGCAGCCATGTGAGCTTTATTCAGATCAGCTCAGCAGGTCTTCAAGGACAGGCTTTGACATATAGGAGTTTTATCAGAATCATAGTCTTAAGCCTTCTACTGGTTGAATCTTCTTGACTGAAGTCTTTTGCTTTAGCATTCCTTAGTGTGGCCAGATAGACAAAGTACCTGCAGGTTATAAATTTCTATTTTTGGTACCCATGGTTAAATGGGTCCTGCTAGGTTAATTTTCTAAACCCATGTTCCTCATATATTTGGATAATCATCATATTTATCACTAACAGTCATATTCATGCATATAACTAATTTAGATAATACATTTTGAGATGTATGATGGTGAGTGTGTGTAAGATTTGCTATTTTAATAAAACACTCTTTTTCTTTAATGGTTTCATCATTTGCTAGGTTATGTTCACAAGGTTTAAATGTTCACAGAGTGAGAATCAACTCTAAGATTTATTTGTATCTGGTTGATTCATGGAGGTGATCAGTTTCTACGAATCTTCCAGATACTTTTGTAGAACTGATCATACGCTGTGTGTTATTAAACACTTAGAACATAGGTTGTACATACATACTAACCCATCAACAAAGATTACTTCACATAAAATTAATTTAACCTGTAATGCACTGATGACCCATTTCAGATTTCCTTCAAGACGTCATCTTCAACCTAAAACTTGGATGGAGAGAAAGTTTATAGGCATTTGAGTTTCCACCCTCAGTGTACTTTCTCTCTTCACCGTTTTAGGTAGATTATGATTCCTTGAAAGAATATTGTTATAGTTCATAAGGAGGTGTAATCATGATGTACATATTTATATTAGTGAGGAACCTTACCTTTTTACTGTCAGTTTCTTAACAATCATTTATCTTAGATATACTGAGTTTAGGCATTGATGTGCATAGTTTCTCATTTGCTCCTGACACCTTGTTGCTCCACTTTTCCTTCAATCAATCGGCTGTGATCTTGAAGATGCAAGCTAAGAAAATCTTAGCATCTTTAGTTCTTTGACATCCTTGAGTTCACAAGATTTACATCCAGCTACTGGTTGGCCAGATACATGTTTGAGAAGTTTTTCTTTCTTCTCTGGATAAGCATTTCTTATCATGTGTGGTCTTTTAATCTTTTCAGTCTGGTAGATGTTTGACTATTTTCTGTTTATGCCTCTTAAGCTTTCTCGCCTGGTCTTCAGACTACAAGATTGACCGCGAGCATGGATTGGTCTTGTTGATATGGCAATCAAGCACATGGACCAATCTGAGTAGCTTTAGGTGTATATACACATTTACCTGTACATAATATTTCCAACGTGTGAGCTCATCTGCATATAATAAGTGACTTACTACTAAACTAAGTTTAGAACAATGTTTGAGCCTAGGATCAGACTCAAAGCGATTAGCTTTTGAATAGCATGATAACTTGCTTCGATACCAATTGTTAGTTCCTAGTAAGCACAATATAGATCTAGAAGGGGGGTTGAATAGATCCATTTTAATTTCAAATACTTTTCTCGTTTATTTTGTATTACTAATGAATTAGCATATGACATGCATAAGAATCTTTTCAAGCACAGCGGAATAAGTAAAAGATCCCCTTCATTGATATATTCGTAATCATACATACATTGTTCTTAGAGTTAGTTTGGTTCTAAGCAGTTAAAACATACACAGCAGTTATTGTAAGACCCCGAATTTTATGAAATAAAAGTATTCAATTTTTCTATTCAGTAAATGGTTAAATTGATAAAAGTTAAAGTTATGGGTGAAATGTGAAAATTTTTCAAAATAAGCAAGTGGTTATAAAATAATCATTGTTGTCGGGGAATATTCGTTTGGTCGTGGAATATTCTTTCTGTCGGGGAATATTCGTACGACGGCGCAGCTATTTGTGGGCCCCATAACGAATAACTGTCGGATGAAGAAAACGACAAATTTGAGTTTTTACAAATAACGGCGTAGTTGTTACCGTTAACACTGTTGGAATACCCGGTGGTTAAAATACAGTAATACGCGTTATTGCACAGTAGCACACGGTATTGCATAGTATTTTTGAAATTATTGATTCTTACGTAAGAAGGCACTACTCAATAATTGTTACAGTAATTACTGTTCAATATTTTATTTTATTGATTCAATAATTGCTACGTTGAAATTTTATATTATTGTTGTTCAATAATTGTTGCTGCACAGTATTTTCCATTATCAGATCAATAATTCATATTATTTGAATAATATTATTAGATAACATTATTGGCAATGTCTAGAAAGTTCTGTCTAAGGAGAGGTTTGGTCACCTAATTGCGCGCCAGTAAGGAGAAATTCTTATTGGAAAGCCCCCTCTTTCCTGGGAACGGCCTGGTTGTCATAAATGTGATTCTGTAATATTATTTGTGAATAATTAATTATTGATTCATATGATAAGAAAATATTTATTTTATGTGGATATAAATGAGGGATATATTTTTGTGGTTAAAAATGAAGGAGTTAATGTTGAGTTTTTTATCAGTATTTTTATCGGAATGGAGGTATTAAAAATCAAATCAGAGTTTTTGAGATATTTTGCGGGGGTTATAATTTTTAATCCGACCGTTGGATCGTGGTAATTTTTGGATATGTTATACATATATAAGTTGAGTATATGTCCACAAATTTTGAACCGTTAAAAATGAACGTATGATTTGTTATGAATTTTAAGAGGTGGCTGATTCAGAAATCAGGTTATAAATCATTTTTGGTAGAAAATTCTAGAATTGGTGGGCCCCACTTGTGGTTGGTGAAGAAATGTGCTGAATTATATTTCAAATGTGGTGGGTGGGAATAGTAGCAGGTAAAGCCATCAGGTTGCAGGTCAAACCTACCAAAATTTTCCTATAAATAGAGGGCTAAGTTAGAATTGAAAATCACACCAGAAACATAAGCTTTCTCTCTTTCTCTCTCTATATTATGAAGCATATTTTGTGAGTTTTTAGATACTCTGTGAGTTTCTATTCATCAGTGCAAGTTTCCTTCAGCCTTATACCGATCAGAAGTACTGCTCTTTTGAGGTAAGGGATATTAAGGGATTTTAAGGGTTGTTATGATTTTCAGTTTCGTAATTTTTCTGATCTTCAAAAATTCTGGAAAAATTTGAAATGATATTTTGATGAGTTTTCTTGATTGTGTCCAAAAATGGTGATTTTTGGATGTATAGATTGAGAGTTATGAATTTTATGAGAAAAGACTATTTTAAAAGTAACAGCTTATAATTCCTTGTGGTTAACTCCAAAATTGATGAAATTTTTATTGGGAGTACATGTATATGATAGAAGTATACTCTGTAAATTTCAGAATTTTTAGACAAAAGTACAATTTTTGATAAATGTCTAAATATTTGGCTATTTTGGCCATATAAAAAATAGTAAATGACTTTTAAAAATTCTGAGAAAAATATATGTTCACTATGGGACTATATTATGCTAAATCCCAGAAAAGAAATATTTTTGGAACTGATTTGGTATTTTTCATGAAAATGGTCTAGTTATGAGTAAATGAATTAAATATGTTTTGTGAAGAAAGAAAATTGGAAAATAGGATTTTATGGCTTGAGAATCCTATATGAGGTATATGCAGATTTTTTATGAGGGTTTTGGTTATTGATGATGAAATTGTAAGAGTTGGACATTTTATGATGATTAAATGCATTAATTAGTAAAGTGTAAACAATTAAAATAAATTGTTTATAAATTTAAGTAATGTTATTCTTTCAATATCATTATACCGAAATATTGGTATGAATTTTATTGTGGAATTTCTATCTTTTGTGTCGGGATTACTATTCATGAGTTACTATTCACGATTTACTATTCATGAGTTACGAATATTACTCTTGAGATTAAAACTATATGTTGATCATATTATTTTTATCATCATATATAACATTTTTATAACCCTGATGTTGAAATTCTCTTTCACTGGAGTGTAAAGATGGGTAGATTATTGGTATGATCATGACTAGGGTTCTCTTTGGCCTGTAGTGCAAAGTTGAATTGTGACTGGTATGATCATGACCATTGAATTTATAATTGAATATCTTAAGCTTAAGTGCAAAGGTGAATTGATCAACATGGTTATAATTATTGTTTATATAAATTCTGAAATGATTATATATTTCTTTGAGATATGAATATATTTGGCCTGTAGTGCAAATATGAATTGTTGATGAATATCTTTGGCATGTAGTGCAAAGATGGCCTGTTGATGAATATCTTTGGCCTGTAGTGCAAAGATGAACTGTTGTTGAATATCTTTGGCCCGTAGTGCAAAGATGGTTTGTTGATGAATATCTTTGGCCCGTAGTGCAAAGATGGATTTGTTAGTATGATTATAAACAGGAACTGTGATTTGGTATAACCATGATCTTTGATGTTTCAGGTAAAGACAGGTGATGAAAATATTCTTCGTCCTGGGTGCGAAAAAAAATTTATAGTCACAATTATGATTATGAGTTATTCATATGATTGTGGAAAGGAACTGTTGAGTGATGTTACATGGATAAAATATTGTTGGTGGATTTTTAACATGGAGAAGATAATAGACTTTATAGTCTATTTGACTCTTCTAATGGATTGCTCGTTCCGCTGCAACTATGGTTGAAATTTTTATCATTTACCATATGTTCTAAATCTCTGATTTATTGTTGATGAAGGCTATTGATAATTGAATTATCTTTAGTCATGATATTCTTTACTGAGCTAGTTGTGCTCACCCTTTTGCTTCACAATTCCTTTCAGGTAATAAGAGTGTAGCTGGGTCGAGCGGGGGTAACAAGGGAATAGAACGGTGGTCATCATTTAGTAGTTATATTTGGTGAAGAAAATAGGGTGAGGCGAACCCAACGTTGGAAGGGTGTTTTGTCACTATCATACAAGATGTCTAATGACATACAACCTCGTGTCATCATAGGACAGGGTTGTGCTCATCCACTTGCTGAGTATATCTATGGGCACTACCTATATAATCTTGGTGTTTGTTTGAAGTATAATTCTCAATTAGAGACAGTGGAGATAATGATAAGTCAAGAGAAGACTCACCATTGGGAAGAATATGATAGTAATCTTCTCGTTTTTCTTTGGGGTCTATTGGGTCAACCAAGGATAATTCTGTGGCCATATGATATCTATCATAACCTAGACGCATGGCCTCCCATGTACGAAGGTTTCCTTGAGCACTTTCCAAAGATTCTAATTTCTAAAACAGTTTTTGACTATACCTTTATGTAAGGTATCAATGTGAGGTGATGATACATGATGATGTCCAATGTCACATTTGGTATATATTTGTATCCAAACTCACAGCATATGTGTTGTTGTATTTTGCACGACAATTGTTGTAATAAAGTTGTAGTTGTTTTCTGTACCATGTATTTGGCGACTCAGAATGGGTTGGATGGAATGGACCTATTTTGGGGTTGTCACAGGTGGTATCAGAGCTTAGGGATATGATCAATGGCGGAGATCGGGGAATAAAACTAGGAGGGGAGAGATGAGTAAATCCTTCGCTAGTGTGTCCTACCTAAGCTTATTTGTTGGTCAGTCATAATATCGGGATATTATGTGATATGTTAATTTGTTAAATTAACACTTGTTTTGAAGCTGTATTCTAGAATGTTATTTGAAATACAGGAGATGAGCAATGGAGAAATTATGATGACAGAGAAGATGGAATTTGAAATGAAAGGAAGGTATTCTCAACTCTTTGAAATACCAGGTACGTAAATTTCGGGGACGAAATTTCATAAGGAGGGGAGATTGTAAGACCCCGAATTTTATGAAATAAAAGTATTCAATTTTTCTATTCAGTAAATGGTTAAATTGATAAAAGTTAAAGTTATGGGTGAAATGTGAAAATTTTTCAAAATAAGCAAGTGGTTATAAAATAATCATTGTTGTCGGGGAATATTCGTTTGGTCGTGGAATATTCTTTCTGTCGGGGAATATTCGTACGACGGCGCAGCTATTTGTGGGCCCCATAACGAATAACTGTCGGATGAAGAAAACGACAAATTTGAGTTTTTACAAATAACGGCGTAGTTGTTACCGTTAACACTGTTGGAATACCCGGTGGTTAAAATACAGTAATACGCGTTATTGCACAGTAGCACACGGTATTGCATAGTATTTTTGAAATTATTGATTCTTACGTAAGAAGGCACTACTCAATAATTGTTACAGTAATTACTGTTCAATATTTTATTTTATTGATTCAATAATTGCTACGTTGAAATTTTATATTATTGTTGTTCAATAATTGTTGCTGCACAGTATTTCCCATTATCAGATCAATAATTCATATTATTTGAATAATATTATTAGATAACATTATTGGCAATGTCTAGAAAGTTCTGTCTAAGGAGAGGTTTGGTCATCTAATTGCGCGCCAGTAAGGAGAAATTCTTATTGGAAAGCCCCCTCTTTCCTGGGAACGGCCTGGTTGTCATAAATGTGATTCTGTAATATTATTTGTGAATAATTAATTATTGATTCATATGATAAGAAAATATTTATTTTATGTGGATATAAATGAGGGATATATTTTTGTGGTTAAAAATGAAGGAGTTAATGTTGAGTTTTTTATCAGTATTTTTGTCGGAATGGAGGTATTAAAAAAAATCAGGGTTTTTGAGATATTTTGCGGGTGTTATAATTTTTAATCCGACCGTTGGATCGTGGTAATTTTTGGATATGTTATACATATATAAGTTGAGTATATGTCCACAAATTTTGAACCGTTAAAAATGAACGTATGATTTGTTATGAATTTTAAGAGGTGGCTGATTCAGAAATCAGGTTATAAATCATTTTTGGTAGAAAATTCTAGAATTGGTGGGCCCCACTTGTGGTTGGTGAAGAAATGTGCTGAATTATATTTCAAATGTGGTGGGTGGGAATAGTAGCAGGTAAAGCCATCAGGTTGCAGGTCAAACCTACCAAAATTTTCCTATAAATAGAGGGCTAAGTTAGAATTGAAAATCACACCAGAAACATAAGCTTTCTCTCTTTCTCTCTCTATATTATGAAGCATATTTTGTGAGTTTTTAGATACTTGTGAGTTTCTATTCATCAGTGCAAGTTTCCTTCAGCCTTATACCGATCAGAAGTACTGCTCTTTTGAGGTAAGGGATATTAAGGGATTTTAAGGGTTGTTATGATTTTCAGTTTCGTAATTTTTCTGATCTTCAAAAATTCTGGAAAAATTTGAAATGATATTTTGATGAGTTTTCTTGATTGTGTCCAAAAATGGTGATTTTTGGATGTATAGATTGAGAGTTATGAATTTTATGAGAAAAGACTATTTTGAAAGTAACAGCTTATAATTCCTTGTGGTTAACTCCAAAATTGATGAAATTTTTATTGGGAGTACATGTATATGATAGAAGTATACTCTGTAAATTTCAGAATTTTTAGACAAAAGTACAATTTTTGATAAATGTCTAAATATTCGGCTATTTTGGCCATATAAAAAATAGTAAATGACTTTTAAAAATTCTGAGAAAAATATATGTTCACTATGGGACTATATTATGCTAAATCCCAGAAAAGAAATATTTTTGGAACTGATTTGGTATTTTTCATGAAAATAGTCTAGTTATGAGTAAATGAATTAAATATGTTTTGTGAAGAAAGAAAATTGGAAAATAGGATTTTATGGCTTGAGAATCCTATATGAGGTATATGCAGATTTTTTATGAGGGTTTTGGTTATTGATGATGAAATTGTAAGAGTTGGCATTTTATGATGATTAAATGCATTAATTAGTAAAGTGTAAACAATTAAAATAAATTGTTTATAAATTTAAGTAATGTTATTCTTTCAATATCATTATACCGAAATATTGGTATGAATTTTATTGTGGAATTTCTATCTTTTGTGTCGGGGTTACTATTCATGAGTTACTATTCACGATTTACTATTCATGAGTTACGAATATTACTCTTGAGATTAAAACTATATGTTGATCATATTATTTTTATCATCATATATAACATTTTTATAACCCTGATGTTGAAATTCTCTTTCACTGGAGTGTAAAGATGGGTAGATTATTGGTATGATCATGACTAGGGTTCTCTTTGGCCTGTAGTGCAAAGTTGAATTGTGACTGGTATGATCATGACCATTGAATTTATAATTGAATATCTTAAGCTTAAGTGCAAAGGTGAATTGATCAACATGGTTATAATTATTGTTTATATAAATTCTGAAATGATTATATATTTCTTTGAGATATGAATATATTTGGCCTGTAGTGCAAATATGAATTGTTGATGAATATCTTTGGCATGTAGTGCAAAGATGGCCTGTTGATGAATATCTTTGGCCTGTAGTGCAAAGATGAACTGTTGTTGAATATCTTTGGCCCGTAGTGCAAAGATGGTTTGTTGATGAATATCTTTGGCCCGTAGTGCAAAGATGGATTTGTTAGTATGATTATAAATAGGAACTGTGATTTGGTATAACCATGATCTTTGATGTTTCAGGTAAAGACAGGTGATGAAAATATTCTTCGTCCTGGGTGCGAAGAAAAATTTATAGTCACAATTATGATTATGAGTTATTCATATGATTGTGGAAAGGAACTGTTGAGTGATGTTACATGGATAAAATATTGTTGGTGGATTTTTAACATGGAGAAGATAATAGACTTTATAGTCTATTTGACTCTTCTAATGGATTGCTCGTTCCGCTGCAACTATGGTTGAAATTTTTATCATTTACCATATGTTCTAAATCTCTGATTTATTGTTGATGAAGGCTATTGATAATTGAATTATCTTTAGTCATGATATTCTTTACTGAGCTAGTTGTGCTCACCCTTTTGCTTCACAATTCCTTTCAGGTAATAAGAGTGTAGCTGGGTCGAGCGGGGGTAACAAGGGAATAGAACGGTGGTCATCATTTAGTAGTTATATTTGGTGAAGAAAATAGGGTGAGGCGAACCCAACGTTGGAAGGGTGTTTTGTCACTATCATACAAGATGTCTAATGACATACAACCTCGTGTAATCATAGGACAGGGTTGTGCTCATCCACTTGCTGAGTATATCTATGGGCACTACCTATATAATCTTGGTGTTTGTTTGAAGTATAATTCTCAATTAGAGACAGTGGAGATAATGATAAGTCAAGAGAAGACTCACCATTGGGAAGAATATGATAGTAATCTTCTCGTTTTTCTTTGGGGTCTATTGGGTCAACCAAGGATAATTCTGTGGCCATATGATATCTATCATAACCTAGACGCATGGTCTCCCATGTACGAAGGTTTCCTTGAGCACTTTCCAAAGATTCTAGTTTCTAAAACAGTTTTTGACTATACCTTTATGTAAGGTATCAATGTAAGGTGCTGATACATGATGATGTCCAATGTCACATTTGGTATATATTTGTATCCAAACTCACAGCATATGTGTTGTTGTATTTTGCACGACAATTGTTGTAATAAAGTTGTAGTTGTTTTCTGTACCATGTATTTGGCGACTCAGAATGGGTTGGATGGAATGGACCTATTTTGGGGTTGTCACAGTTATAGAAGTTAAAGTACATAATGTAAATGAGATAAAGTAAAAGACACAAGGAGTTTTAAGTTGTTTAGAGACTCAAGCTCCTAATCCACTCTTCTGCTTTCAACTAGTAAGATTTCCACTAAGGAAGGGCAGCACCCTGAATCACTAAGATTCCTTCAAGGCCAGCAGCCTTGGGACTTCAGTTCACTAATAACTCTTCAAGGCCAGCAGCCTTGGAACTCCTCTAGTTGCCTACGAACTCTTCAAGCCCAGCAAGATTGGAACTTCATTTAGTCCCTCCGAATAAGGACCCCTCAGGCCATGGCTTCTTGTTGTTGAGTTATTTGTTTGTTTGTTTGTTGGAGTTGGTGCTGAGCTACTAAGATGTCTTTATGCTCTGAACATCTTCTTTACTTAGCAGCTTGGCATGATCATCCTTGAAGTGCAGTTAAGTGTTGCATGATGCTCAGCTTCTTCAGTTACTCAACCACTTCTGATGATCCCTTGATGACTGCCTTGAAGATCATTCCTCTTGATACTTGATGGCTGCACATGATGGGTTTCTAAGATGACTGTAAGCTCTTCTGCTAGGTACTTAGAAACTTTCTCATACTTGCCACCATGATGGCGTTGGTGATCTTCTTTCTTGATACTTGATGCCTTCTCATGATGGACTTGCTAAGACGACTATAGGCTCTTCTCTCTGGTACTTAGAGTCTTCCCATGATGAACATCAAGACGACATTGATGCTCTTCTTTCTCTCGGTAGTTCAGAACACTCTTCTTGTAGTAGAACTCTCTCTTCTACATTGTAGAACTCTTACTTCTACATCTTTCTTTTTCTGTCTCTAAGTGTTCTTGGTGGATCGTAGAGTGAGCCTTCAGACCTTCATTGGTCACTCACTATTTACGTTGGTTAGATCATTCCACAATCTCTCCAAAATTAGCAACTCCAGCAACTCTTGATCTTTGAAGCTCTAGCTGATTTATATTCCTTCCCATTGGAAAGTAGCCATTGAAAGCTCTTTGAATTGCTTCACAGATCTCGAGTTGTTTGGTGTAGACTGCAGATGTGACATGTCATGACTTTCTGACACTGCAGTCTGTTGTTTCACCTACCCCGTCAGAGATGTCATTTTAATGCCTCGGGCAGGTCGACGACTTTATTTCCCCCTTCTAATTTCTCGATCAGAGGTTGTCCTTTTGCATCGATGCTCTCAATAAGCTCTTGTCCGAATACCAACCTTCAGATTGAACTGTTGCTAATGCTTCAATCTTCAGTTGATCAAACTCTACGATTCTGATGCACATCTTCTTGGACCTGATCGTAGTGTCTTGTTGAATATTGCTCATTGACTGGTGGAATCAACACTACGATCCTGAAGAGTGTTGATTGGATCTTCAAAGTAGAACACCTCTTCCTTCTCTTGTGCAGTGCTTCAACAATTCTGTTTGCCTCAACTGCTCTCAAATACTGATGGCTTGACTACTTGTTCTGGCCCCTTCTGAATAGCAAGACACTTTAGATTTGTGGTGTGTCCATCTCGCTTTCTCCTTGTGATCTCCCGTTCACTTATCATCAATGGACTGACCCAATCATTAATCACTTTAGCCTTGTTCTTCAGAGGCTGACCAGTATCTCTGTGTACTCTCCATCAGTTCCTTCTTTGTTCGGCAAACACTACGATCCTGGTTGCTTCCAAGATCGTTGTCTTCTATTCACTTGACAGCTACTGCACTTGCTGACTTTTCCTTAGTCAGTTACTGAAGTTTTCTTCTGATCAACTTGTGGAAGACTTCATCTTGAATGGCTTCACAACTCAATCTGGATGTTGATTGGGTTGGTGCTTAGATCTTCTGTTAGCTTGCATGCCATTCATTGAGTGCTCTCCGTTTTCCTTGAGGTGGGATGTATCTTTGCAGCTTAGACCAGAGGCTTCATTTCTTTGGATATTCTGGGAGTGCTCATTTGTTGAGAATCGTGTTTGCTCTACGATTCTGTTGGCATTGTGAGCACTTCTGTTGAAGTCTTAGTTCTGCACTCTACGATTCAGCTTTGGCTGTGCAGACATTGCGACTCCGAGATCAGGTCTTGACACTCTACGATTTCTACCCTTGTGCTCGTTGTCTTCATCTGATCTTGCTCGACTACAATCTTTGCCTCAGATATGATCAGTAGACTCTACGACTCCGAGTGTAGTCTACGATTCTTGACTTGGCTTCGGCATCAGTAGACTCTACGACTTCGACTGTAGTCTACGATCCTTGACTTGGCTTCGGCAGATGCTCGGTCGGCTCGTAGGCAGGTTGTCTTTAAGATTCTGAATATGACTTCCTCAGCAGACTACGGCCCTGAGGAATTTCTCCTCGACACACAACGATCCTTCCTCGTCTCTCCTGGAAGTCTACGAACTCTGAGATCTACTATCTTGCAGACTACGATTCTGCCTCGATAGCTTTCGAGTTTTCCTTGACTCTCCTGGTAGACTACGATTTCTGATGCAGTGCTCGACGATCTGACAAGCCTATCTATTACATCATAAGATCAACCTAACATGCTTGATCTTTCTATATTTATAGTCCTTGTACATCATTTCTTTTTAAGGACTTTACAAAGTTGTTTTGCTTATGTAGGATCAACCTAACACATTTGATCAACTCATTCTAAGTCCTTGTACATATGTTTCTATTATCTATCAAAGGACTTTACAGCTTTTCTTAATGCAAGCATACTTGCATATTCATTCATATATATATATATATATATATATATATATATATATATATATATATCATAATCAAATCATATGTAAATAGGAATATCATTCACATGCTTATTCCTGACATCTTGGTTATGTGTTCAGAAAAAATGAGCTAGCTTTTGGACAATCTCTCTCTTGATCCTTATATAAACTTGTATACAATGTATATGGATGTGTAATGGCTGAGAGCTGCTGTTTTTCTTAGCTCTTAGCTAGACTAGGTTAGTGACTTTCTAAGATTTGGCAAGATTTTGCAAGCAATAATTCCAAGAATGAGACAAAAAGGGGTATTGTAGTCATTAGTCTTGAAATCTTAATGGCAAGCTTGTCAATTGTCCCAACCCTTAGGGTTTGACCCTTAGGGTTTACACAAAAAAAACTTTTCTAGGATTTTAAAATTAGGTTTAAAAATGAAAATTTAGTTTCTTAATTTCCAAATTAGGATTCCTTAATTAACTTAGGTTTTCTAATTATATTAGACTTGAAATTAAGTTCAATAATTCACTAATTAGCAATTAGTTTTTCCCATTTAGCAATTAGGATTTTCCATTTGAAAATTAAGGTTTCAAATATAGAAATTATGGTTTATAAATATTAATTAGGGTTTTCAAAATTTAGGATTTCCCTAATTAAGATTAATATTTATAACTCCGATCGTTAATCACATTATCACGATTACATAACCATCTTGTACTCTAATTTGAGTTTCAAATTAGGGTTTAGCACAGTAATACCAGGTTTTCTAGTGTTTCCCTATAATTGACCAATTATTATCAATGCACACATACTGTGACAACCCAAGAATTTGAATATTTATAATATATTAAAATATTGAATTAAGGTTAAATAATAAACCTAGACAGAAAATAAGTGTATGCGTTTGATATTTTTGGAAAGGAATTTTGAGGATTTCAAAATTCTGTGAAGGATTTTGGTGAATTATTAAGGATTAAGTGTATACATGAATATGTTTTGTGTATATGGTATTATATGTGTATAGTATGTGGTTCAAGAGTTGATCAGATAATCTATATACGTGACAAACCCTAAGTATATGTTAAGAACGTCAACGTTCAGCTAGAAAATTCGTACGAATTATAAGAAATCCTAAAACCGGTTTTGGAAACCCTAATTTCGGTTTCGGGAATTCAAAACCCTAATTCGAAAATTTAAAACCCTAATTTGGGAATTTAAATGCCAGTATAAAGTTTAAACGTTATTAATTATATTTGATTAGGGATAACCATAATTGATCTAGAAAACCCTAATTAATAATTAGGAAAAAAACCTAATTGTTAATTTAATAATTTTAATGTTAATTAGGAAACCTTAATCCTAATTTTCTAGTTATAAGTAATTAGAAAACCCTAATCTAATTAGGAAACCTAATTTCTACATTAGAAAAAAAAATAATTTTCTATTTAAAACCCTAATTCGTGGGTTATAAACACTAATGTATCATTTTTACCCTAATTGCTAAATTAGCAATTTTAATTAAGAATTATTAATCCTAATTAGCATGATTGAAATTATGATTTGAAAATTTTAATATAATTATAGAATCCTAATTATAATTTAGAAATATTAAATTTTTAGTTTTGAAAATCTAAATTAAAAATTCTAGAATTTATTTTTAAAACCTAAAGGGTTAAACCCTAAATCCTAAGGGTTAAAACCTAAACTCTAAGGGATGTAGCAAAAGACCATGTTGCCATTAAAATAAAAATCAAATTGACCAAAGTGCCCTTATTGCATTATTTGACTTAACTTGCAAATGTTGTCCTAGTGTAGTTGGTGAGCAACCCTAGCCCTAGCCATGTGACCAAAAATCCATACAAAGCAGCAATCTCAGCCACATTTCATCAGCCATACTTTGAATCAAAATAAAAGTCAAAAAGTAAGAAAACTTTCTTACTTTACTTAGCAAACTATCCATGACCTTCTCTCTCTATAATTTTCGAAATGGGGAGTGAGATTGAGTGAGAAGATAAACTAATATCATTATTTAGCTTTCCAGGAACAGATCACAAGGGTCAGATTCTAGATTAAGGCTCAAAAAGAGGTATAAACCCTAAATCTTAAAAATCAGTGATCTTATGTTATATGTTGGAATTTATTGGTTAAAGTTGTGTATTAAGATGTTATTTAGTGATCTGGGTTGTTATATCCCAGATCCATAACATCAAAGTGTTTGAATTAAAGATTTCTCAAATCTGGAAAAGTTGGAAAAAGTGGTTTGACAGCCATATGTCAGACCTCATAGATCTGTGTGTGTTTGGTGATATATGTGTTTTATGTTATGAATCTGTTCTATGTAGTAAGGTCTTTGATCTGGAACTTGAATCAAGCCCAGATCATGTGTAGATTGCAAGATATGAGCAGTCAAACATGGTTGACCGACTGAAATCTGGGCAACCCAGATTTCCCAGATGGGTCGGACAAGACTTTTGAGACCTCTGATCTTGCTGATGTTTGATGTTTAGGCTAAGTTGTTGTCTTCATATTGTAGTCTGGTATAAGGACTACACAATAATGCCTCTAGCTCACCCAGAAAATACATAGAATCAAAGTTATAAGCGCTCAAATCGGCATTGATCAACTGCCTTAGAACAATTCTGAAAAACTCAGAATTCGTTGAAGAACAGTTCTTAACCCTTTGTTTAACCGGTCTAGATCGCTCGTATTTGTTGTTGTTATGATGCTTTAAGGTTATACAATTGTACATTGATATTAATACTACATGATTGAACCTTTATAACACATTAACCAAGTCTGGAAAGTAGAGATTTAAAGGCTCAAAAATCGACCCTTATCACTGCTGGAGATTATGGGCACAAGAACACGTCTGACAAGTTTTTGTGAGGCTTATAACTCACTGTTATGTTGTTGTATGACCATGAAATTAGTTAGAGGTTGTAGTATTACATCAGTACTACAATCCTAACACCATAAGGTACCCAGAAATCAATATGAACACTACTTTAATGGTTGTCAAAGTAGGCATCCGGTAACTGGTTATGAAGATCTGGGCTTGGGCCAAGAACACGAAAAACAACTATAGCGACAGTCATGTCGCTATAGGCACCTTTTAGCGACAGTTTCTCAGAAAAATAATTATTTTTAATTAATAAATAGATAAAAATAGTTTTTAATTATTAAAAATACAAAATAAATTCTCAAAAATTATTTTAAAGTTCGAAAAATAGTTTTTAATTATTTTGAGTATATTTAATAAATGTTTAATAATTTTGAAATATAAATGGTATTTAATTTGTTTAATTATAATATTAAATAAATTATTTAAAAATAATTTTAATTCATGAAAAATTATATTATGGTAAAAGAAAATATTTTAAGTTATTTTCAGTGACTTTAAATATTTTGTGAGGAATTTTATTAATTAATTAATATTAATGATAATTAATTTATTTAATAAATATATTAAATAAATTATAAAAAAATAGAATTAATGAGTTAAAAATCATATAAAAATGATTTAAGTGTTATAAAAATATTTTAAGTTATAAAATATAACTTTTGATATTTTGTCATGAAAATATTAATATTTTAATATTAATATCGATTATCTGATAAAGAATTTACATTTTAAAAATCATATAAATATGATTTTAAGGTATAAAAAATACTTTGAGATATTATAAATATGTTATAATATTATGACATGTATTTTATTAATATTTGACAATAAATAAATATTAATGGTAACAGAATATTGTGGTATTTAATTCATTTAAATACGAGTTTAATGATTTAAAATTCATGATAAATGATAATAATTATTTGAAAATTATTATGAGCTTATGAAAAATATTTTGACTGTTAATAAATTATCTTAGATAATGGTTAAGTGTTTAGGTGGAGTTTAATTGAACTTAAACTCGAAATTTTATCCGACTAGACCGTCAAGATGTTAGAATTTTGCTTAACTCGACTCAGACTGTAAAAGTTTGACTTGAGGTTAAGTCGTATGTGTATTATAGACTGATAGGATTATATGATAATGTGTTTAGGTTATTTTAAATATTGTGATTATATTATTCTAATTTGTATATCGATATTATTTATATATTAGGTTCAAACAAAGCTTATTAATTGCGTAACGGTAATCAATGGTTTAGGCAAGTCTTTCTTAACTCGACCTCGAGTTGTATTATTCAATTATATTTATGGTTAATCATTTCTGATTGCCATGTCTAAGAATTATTAAATTGCACCCTGTACGTATGACATGTATTTATCAAGTATGAAAGGCTGATCACCTTTATTACCATTCGATCCAGATATATTTGTTCATGTTAAATGCTTGTTCAGTCATAAAATTTGTTCGTGCTAATTCACAACTATATTGTTGAATTGTAGCCAGCTTATTCAAATTCTTTCAATCATGATATATCGTTAAATTATTGAACTTAAACTTGTTGGGCAAACATATGCTCACCATTGCTATATCATGATTAACATTGCAGATTAAGACGATTACGTCAGATACAAGGAAAGGTCAAAGACAGTTCCAGCTTTAGTATACGTGTGCAGTTAGATTTGTAACAATAATGTATATTAATGTTATTGTAAGTCAAATAAGTTATAAATTGTGTATAAGTTAAGGTTACTCGACCTTGGAGAAATAGTGTATAATGTTATGTATAAACAATTTATGTTTATATCTTCCGCAATAGTTATAGAATGATTGTGCCAGATTTGCGGTGATTTAGGACCCGAATTTGGGGCTCTCACAGTTGGTATCAAAGTTGTAGGTTATGAACCTTAGGTAGGAATACCTGAGACTAATAACCGCAGTGATTAGGATAAGATCTAACTCACATAGAGTTAGTTGGTAGGTAAGATTCAAAGACGAATCTCGTCGAGTTATAAGATACAAGAGTTCCCTAACTCTGATAATAAAGTTGAACAGTAGTGGTGAATAGATAAATTCTAAAGGACTAAAAGTATAGTGGTAGGAGATCGTAAAACAAAACGATCAAGAAATAGAAATGAATCGTAATATATATGATGTGATCACCCCGTGATCGGATAAGGTGATAGCAGGGGGAAGGATCAACCGAATGATTGAAAAGTTTACGGCAAGAATGCTATGTGTCAGTTGTGCTATGAATTGGAACAGATTCAGGAAAGGATTATGAATATGAGTTGAATGAAATTCGTATTGAGTAAGGAGTTAAGATTAGGTGGGGATTTCAATTGAGGACTCATGTCAGCAGCTAAGTTGTATGATTCTTCGTATGAGAGCTGAATTGTACTTGGTGTAACAACCACTTAGTTTCTGGTACTGATAATCATTGGAATGTCTGTGTCGCGCTATTTGCTATATGCATGTTAAGAGGGTGATTCCTTTCTTATGTGTATATCAGATAGATAGGTTATGTGTGAATGGAGAATTGAGGATAATAGGAATAGATAGACTGTTTAAGCAAATGATTATTAGCGGAGACATTAAGTTTTTAAAAAACTCCTACCTATGCTAGACTTCAAAATTTTGACATCAAGCTAAAAACGCACTTTGTGCTTTTGAAAAAAATATATATAGACTCGTAATAATTTTTGTAACGGTTTAAAGTATAGTCTATGCTACTTATTTTGGCTAGACACAAATGATTTGAAATATCAAAATATATTTTATTTATCACTTATGTACCATATAACCTGGTGCAGAGATGATAAAAATTGATAGAGTTATAAATACAGGAATACTTAGTGTGAATTCGACCTAACATCGTTATTCCACTATTGTATGATGTATTATGACAAAGTCACTAGATGACGGCATCCTCAAACGGACTGTTAATACAGTACGGCATCATGACGTCATTCTCAAAAATATTTTCAAAAATTTTAATTGCCAACGAGGTTTGGCTACACTTAAATAATTCGATTAAATTGAATTATTGATGAGTCTATGATATTCGATTCAGCTAGACCAACGTTAATGAAAATTCTAAGCGTTCTTTGAAATATTTCTGAACCAAATTATTTTAGTACGGAATCTAATAAGACTGAGGTAAATTTTTTGTGCCTATGGCAGTGACGAGAAATAGAGTCGACCAGCAGTACTTAATAAGTACAGGACATACCGGGCTAATTACCTACTATGATCGTAAGTTATGACGGTTTGTGGATGAACTTGTAACGACCCCAAAATAGGTCCATTCCATCCAACCCATTCTGAGTCGTCAAATACATGGTACAGAAAATAACTACAACTCTATTACAACAATTGTCGTGCAAAATACAACAACACATATGCTGTGAGTTTGGATAAAAATATATACCAAATGTGACTCATGTTCCAACCGTGGACATCACCTCACAATAACACCTTACATAAAGGTATAGTCAAAAATTGTTTTAGAAATTAGAATCTTTGGAAAATGCTCAAGAAAACCTTCGTACATGGGAGGCCACGCGTCTAGGTTATGATAGATATCATATGACCACAGAATTATCCTTGGTTGACCCAATAGACCCCAAAAAAAACGAGAGGATTACTATAATATTCTTCCCAATGGTGAGTCTTCTCTTGACTTATCATTATCTCCACTGTCTCTAATTGAGAATTATACTTCAAACAAACACCAAGATTATATAGGTAGTGCCCATAGATATACTCAGCAAGCGGATGTGCACAATCATGTCTTATGATGACACGAGGTTGTATGTCATTAGACATCTTGTATGATAGTGACAAAACACCCTTCCAACGTTGGGTTCGCCTCACCCTATTTTCTTCACCAAATATAACTACTAAATGATGACCACCGTTCTATTCCCTTGTTACCCCCGCTCGACCCAGCTACACTCTTATTACCTGAAAGGAATTGTGAAGTAAAAGGGTGAGCACAACTAGCTCAGTAAAGAATATCATGACTAAAGATAATTCAATTATCAATAGCCTTCATCAACAATAAATCAGAGATTTAGAACATATGGTAAATGAAAAAAATTTCAACCATAGTTACAGCGGAACGAGCAATCCATTAGAAGAGTCAAATAGACTATAAAGTCTATTATCTTCTCCATGTTAAAAATCCACCAACAATATTTTATCCATGTAACATCACTCAACAGTTCCTTTCCACAATCATATGAATAACTCATAATCATAATTGTGACTATAAATTTTTCTTCGCACCCAGGACGAAGAATATTTTCATCACCTGTCTTTACCTGAAACATCAAAGATCATGGTTATACCAAATCACAGTTCCTGTTTATAATCATACTAACAAATCCATCTTTGCACTACGGCCCAAAGATATTCATCAACAAACCATCTTTGCACTACGGGCCAAAGATATTCAACAACAGTTCATCTTTGCACTACAGGCCAAAGATATTCATCAACAGGCCATCTTTGCACTACATGCCAAAGATATTCATCAACAATTCATATTTGCACTACAGGCCAAATATATTCATATATCAAAGAAATATATAATCATTTCAGAATTTATATAAACAATAATTATAACCATGTTGATCAATTCACCTTTGCACTTAAGCTTAAGATATTCAATTATAAATTCAATGGTCATGATCATACCAGTCACAATTCAACTTTGCACTACAGGCCAAAGAGAACCCTAGTCATGATCATACCAATAATCTACCCATCTTTACACTCCAGTGAAAGAGAATTTCAACATCAGGGTTATAAAAATGTTATATATGATGATAAAAATAATATGATCAACATATAGTTTTAATCTCAAGAGTAATATTCGTAACTCATGAATAGTAACCCCGACACAAAAGATAGAAATTTTACAATAAAATTCATACCAATATTTCGGTATAATGATATTGAAAGAATAACATTACTTAAATTTATAAACAATTTATTTTAATTGTTTACACTTTACTAATTAATGCATTTAATCATCATAAAATGCCAACTCTTACAATTTCATCATCAATAACCAAAACCCTCATCAAAAATATTCATATACCTCATATAGGATTCTCAAGCCATAAAATCCTATTTTCTAATTTTCTTTCTTCACAAAACATATTTAATTCATTTACTCATAGCTAGACTATTTTCATGAAAAATACCAAATCAGTTTCAAAAATATTTTTTTTCTGGGATTTAGCATAATATAGTCCCATAGTGAACATATATTTTTCTCAGAATTTTTAAAAGTCATTTACTATTTTTCATATGGCCAAAATAGCCGAATATTTAGACATTTATCAAAAATTGTACTTTTGTCTAAAAATTCTAAAATTTACAGAGTATACTTCTATCATATACATGTACTCCGAATAAAAATTTCATCAATTTTGGAGTTAACCACAAGGAATTATAAGCTGTTACTTCTAAAATAGTCTTTTCTCATAAAATTCATAACTCTCAATCTATACATCCAAAAATCACCATTTTTGGACACAATCAAGAAAACTCATCAAAATATCATTTTAAATTTTTTCAAAATTTTTGAAGATCAGAAAAATTACGAAACTGAAAATCATAACAACCCTTAAAATCCCTTAATATCCCTTACTATCCCTTACAATCCCTTACAATCCCTTACCTCAAAAGAGCAGTACTTCTGACTGGATATCGGATATGATGCTGAAGAAAACTTGCACTAATGAATAGCAACTCACCAAGTATCTAAAAACTCACAAAATATGCTTCATAATATAGAGAGAGAAAGAGAGAAAGCTTATGTTTCTGGTGTGATTTTCAATTCTAACTTAGCCCTCTATTTATAGGAAAATTTTGGTAGGTTTGACCTGCAACCTGATGGCTTTACCTGCTACTATTCCCACCCACCACATTTGAAATATAATTCAGCACATTTCTTCACCAACCACAAGTGGGGCCCACCAATTCTAGAATTTTCCACCAAAATGATAAACTCCGAAAATTCAACAATTTCTGAACCAGTCATCTTGTAAAATTCATAATAAATCATACGTTCATTTTTAATGGTTCAAAATTTGTGGACATATACTCAACTTATATATGTATAACATATCCAAATATTACCACGATCCAACGGTCGGATTAAAAATTATAACCCCCGCAAAATATCTCAAAAAACCTGATTTTTAATACCTCCATTCCGACAAAAATACGGATAAAAATCTCAACATTAACTCCTTCATTTTTTAACCACAAAAATATATCCCTCATTTATATCCACATAAAATAAATATTTTCTTATCATATGAATCAATAATTAATTATTCACAAATAATATTATAGAATCACATTTATGACAACCAGGCCGTTCCCAGGAAAGAGGGGGCTTTCCAATAAGGATTTCTCCTTACTGGCGCGCAATTAGATGACCAAACCTCTCCTTAGACAGAACTTTCTAGACATTGCCAATAATGCTATCTAATAATACTATTCAAATAATATGAATTATTGATCTGATAATGGGAAATACTGTGCAGCAACAATTATTGAACAACAATAATACAAAATTTCAACGTAGCAATTATTGAATCAATAAAATAAAATATTGAACAGTAATTACTGTAACAATTATTGAGTATTGCCTTCTTACGTAAGAATCAATAATTTCAAAAATACTATGCAATACCGTGTGCTACTGTGCAATAACGCGTATTACTGTATTTTAACCACCGGGTATTCCAACAGTGTTAACGGTAACAACTACGCCGTTATTTGTAAAAACTCAAATTTATCGTTTTCTTCACCCGACAGTTATTCTGTTATGGGACCCACAAATGGTTGCGCCGTCGTACGAATATTCCCCGACAGAAAGAATATTCCACGACCAAACGAATATTCTCCGACAACAATGATTATTTTATAACCACTTGCTTTTTTTTGAAAAAAATTCATATATCACATTTAACTTTAACTTTTTATCAATTTAACCATTTACTGAATCGTAATTATAAGAAAAATTGAATACTTTTATTTCATAAAATTCGGGGTCTTACAGAACTTCCATAAAACCTTTGCAAAAATGACAGACAATAGTCTGTATAACCCCTCAGCACAATTTCAAAATTTTAACTCTTGTGAGGAATGTAATGGGTAGCATGTGATGATGAGAAGGAATGGTGAATGGTGTATGGTGTAAGGTGTAAGGTGTAAGATAAATTTCGGGGACGAAATTTTTAGAAGAAGGGGTGAATGTGACAACCTGAGAATTTGAATATTTATAAAATATTAAATTAAGGTTAAATAATAAACCTAGACAGAAAATAAGTGTATGCGTTTGATATTTTTGGAAAAAAATTTTGAGGATTTCAAAATTTTGTGAAGGATTTTGGTGAATTATTCAAGATTAAGTGTATACGTGAATATGTTTTGTGTATATGGTATTATATGTGTACAGTATGTGGTTAAGGGTCAAGGGTTGATCAGATAATCTATATCCGTGACAAACCCTAAGCATATGTTAAGAACGTCAACGTTCAGCTAGAAAATTCGTACGAATTATAAGAAACCCTAAAACTGGTTCTGGAAACCATAATTTCTGTTACGGGAATTCGAAACCCTAATTCAAAATTTTAAAATCCTAATTTGGGAATTCAAATGCTAGTATAAGGTTTAAACGTTATTAATTATATTTAATTAGGGATAACCTTAATTGATCTAGAAAACCCTAATTTCTAGATTAGAAACCCTAATTTATAATTAGGGAAAAAACCTAATTGTTAATTTAATAATTTTAATTTTAATTAAGAAACCTTAATCCTAATTTTCAAGTTATAAGTAATTAGGAAACCGTAATCTAATTAGGAAGCCTAATTTCTAAATTAGAAAAAAAAATGATTTTTTTATTTAAAACCCTAATTCATGGGTTATAAATCCTAATGTACCATTTTGACCCTAATTGCTAAATTAGCAATTGTAATTAAGAATTATTAATCCTAATTAGCATGATTGAAATTATGACTAGGAAATTTTAATATAATTATAGAATCCGAATTGTAATTTAGAAATATTAATTTTTTATTTTTGAAAACCTAAATTAAAAATTCTAGAATTTATTTTTAAAACCTAAAGGGTTAAACCCTAAACTGTAAGGGCTAAAACCTAAACCCTAAGGGTTGTAGCAAAAGACCATGTTACCATTAAAATAAAAAAAAATTGACCAAAGTGCCCTTATTGCATTATTTGACTTAACTTGCAAATGTTGTCCTAGTGTAGTTGGTGAGCAACCCTAGCCCTAGCCATGTGACCAAAAATCCATACAAAGCAGCAATCTCAGCCACATTTCATCAGCCATACTTTGAATCAAAATAAAAGTCAAAAAGTAAGAAAACTTTCTTACTTTACTTAGCAAACTATCCATGACCTTCTCTCTCTATAATTTTCGAAATGGGGAGTGAGAATGGGTGTGAAGATAAGCTAATATCATTATTTAGCTTTCCAAGAACAGATCACAAGGGTCAGATTCTAGATCAAGGCTCAAAAAGAGGTATAAACCCTAAATCTTAAAAATCAGTGATCTTATGTTATATGTTAGAATTTGTTGGTTAAAGTTGTGTATTAAGATGTTATTTAGTGATCTGGGTTGTTATATCCCAGATCCATAACATCAAAGTACTCAAATTTAAAGATTTCTCAAATCTGAAAAAGTTGGAAAAAGTGGTATGACAGCCATATGTCAGACATCATAGATCTGTGTGTGTTTGGTGATATATGTGTTTTATGTTATGAATCTGTTCTATGTAGTAAGGTCTTTGGTCTGGAACTTGAATCAAGCCCAGATCATGTGTAAATTGCAAGATATGAGCAGTCAAACATGGTTGACCGACCATGACCGACTGAAATCTGGGCAACCCAGATTTCCCAGATGGGTTTGACAAGACTTTTGAGACCTCTGATCTTGCTGATGTTTGATGTTTAGGCTAAGTTGTTGTCTTCATATTGTAGTCTGGTATAAGGACTACACAATAATGCCTCTAGCACACCCAGAAAATACATAGAATCAAAGTTATAAGCGGTCAAACCGGCATTAACCAACTGCCTTAGACCAATTCTAAAAAACCCAGAATTCGTTGAAGAACAGTTCTTGACCCTTAGTTTGACCGGTCTAGATTGCTCGTATTTGTTGTTGTTATGATGCTTTAAGGTTATACAATTGTACACTGATATTAATACTACCTGATTGAACCTTTATAACACATTAACCAAGTCTGGAAAGCAGAGATTTAAAGGCTCAAAAATCGACCCTTATCACTGCTGGAGATTCTGGGCACAAGAACACGTCCGACAAGTTTTTATGAGGCTTATAACTCACTGTTATGTTGTTGTATGGCCATGAAATTAGTTGGAGGTTGTACTATTACATCAGTACTACAATCCTAACACCATAAGGTACCTAGAAATCAATATGAACACTACTTTAATGGTTGTCAAAGTAGGCATCCGGTAACTGGTTATGAAGATATGGGCTTAGGCCAAGAACACGAAGAACACCTATAACGACAGTCATGTCGCTATAGGCACCTTTTAGCGATAGTTTCTTAAAAATAATTATTTTTAATTAACAAATAGATAAAAATGGTTTTTAATTATTAAAAATATAAAATAAATTCTTAAAAAATATTTCAAAGTCCGAAAAATAGTTTTTAATTATTTTGAGTATATTTCATAAATATTTAATATTTTTAGAATATAAATGGTATTTAATTTATTTAATTATAATATTAAATAAATTATTTAAAAATAATTTTAATTCATGAAAAATTATATTATGGTAAAAAAAATTTATGTTATTTTCAGCGACTTTTAATATTTTGTGAGGAATTTCATTAATTAATTCTTATTAATGATAATTAATTTATTTAATAAATATATTAAATAAATTATTAAAAAATAGAATTAATGATTTAAAAATCATATAAAAATAATTTAAGTGTTATAAAAATATTTTAAGGTATAAAATATAACTTTTGATATTTTATCATGAAAATATTAATATTTTAATATTAATATCGATTATCTGATAAAGGATTTAAATGTTTAAAAATTATATAAATATGATTTTAAGGTATTAAAAATACTTTGATATATTATAAATATATTATAATATTATTTTATGATTTTCATTAATATTTGATATTAAATAAATACTAATGATAAAGAGAATAATGTGGTATTTATATTAATAACAGTTATTGAATAATGTTTTTAATTAATTTAAAAACATTTAAAGGAAATAATAAGGTATTAAAAATATACTTTGAGATATTGTATATATGTTATAATATTATGACATGTATTTTATTAATATTTGATAATAAATAAATATTAATGGTAATAGAATATTGTGGTATTTAATTCATTTAAATACGAGTTTAATGATTTAAAATTCATGATAAATGATAATAATTATCTGAAAATTATTACGAGCTTATGAAAAATATTTCGACTGTTAATAAATTATCTTAGATAATGGTTAAGTGTTTAGGCAGAGTTTAATTGAACTTAAACTCGAAATTTTGTCCGACTCGACCGTCGGGATGTTAGAATTTTGTCAAACTCGACTCAGACTGTAAAAGTTTGACTTGAGGCTAAGTCGTATGTGTGTTATAGACTGATAGGGTTATGTGATAATGTGTTTAGGTTATTTAAAATACTGTGATGATATTATTCTAATTTATATATCGATATTATTTATATATTAGGTTCAAACAAAGCTTATTAATTGCGTAACGGTAATCAACGGTTCAGGCAAGTCTTTCTTAACTCGACCTCGAGTTGTATTATTCAATTATATTTATGGTTAATCATTTCTGATTGTCATGTCAAAGAATTATTAAATTGCACCCTGTGCGTATGACATGTATTTATCAGGTATGAAAGGCTGATCATCTTCATTACCATTCGGTTCATATATATTTGTTCATGTTAAATACTTGTTCAGTCCTAAAATTTGTTCGTGCTAATTCACAATTATATTATTGAATTATAGCCAGTTTATTATTCAAATTCTTTCAATCATGATATATCATTAAATTATTGAACTTAAACTTGCTGGGCAAACATATGCTCACCCTTGCTATATCATGATTAACATTGCAGATTAAGACGATTACGTCAGATTCAAGGAAAGGTCAAATACAGTTCCAACTTTAGTATACGTGTTTAGTTAGATTTGTAACAATAATGTATCTTAATGTTATTGTAAGTCAAATAAGTTATGAATTGTGTATAAGTTAACGTTACTCGACCTTGGGAAAATAGTGTGTAATGTAATTCATAAACAATTTATGTTTATATCTTCTGCAATAGTTATAGAATGATTGTACCATATCCGCGGTGATTTGGGACCCGGATTTGGGGTTCTCACACATACAGTACATATTTATAACACTTAAAAATAATATTATATTTAATATAATATTATTATTCTCATTCATAGATAAAAATTCAAAATTAGGGTTTAGATTTCATATCTAATTTATCTTTCATATATAACATTATTAATTAAGTTAAAATAATTAACATAATAATCTGAACTAAAATTCATATAATAAAATAATAATTATAATAATTCCAATAATAATTTCAGATATTATTTAAATAATATAAAAATCATAATTTCATATAAAATAAATAATAAAGACATTTTTACTATAAAATTAATTATTATAAGAATATACTTTATAATGATCGATAATTCTAAAATAAAATTATTTGAAATTATTCATGTAATAAATAAATTTTATTTATCACATATATACATACACATTACTTGGCACATATTCCCACCTTTAAAATAAATAAAATATTATATGCAAAATTTCTTATTTATTTATATAGAAAATATCGGGTTATTACAAGGGTTCCCTACATCTATAAATGAGAAAGTCTTTTTATGGAGAGAGGGTGATACAAGTTATATATTTTATTTTAAGAGTTGGGAGAGCACACCTTTTCTATTTGAGATAGGAAAAATTAGGATTTAGCCAAACATCATTCTTCTTGAGATTTTGTTCTTCCTTGGTGGATCACCTCTAGAGGCCAAGCGCTTGGGTGGCTAACGTTGATCAAAGGAAGGAATCCAATCCCGCGTATTCAAGGAGACCACGAAGGACTATAAGTTGAACGTATACCTGAGGAAGTTAGAATATTCAAGGGTATAATTCTGATCTTCTTCTTCGTTTATATTTAACATGATTATGGCATGAGATTATATGAAAATTTTTAAATTCCAATTTATCTCGTTTTCACACTATTTTATATGATTTGATTATGTAATCGCACTATATACAATCCGAATAGTGGTATCTAAGCCAAATTTTGTGCAAATTATCGATTTTATGATTCCATATATGAATGAAATGCGATTGAATCAATTTTTCTGGGCAAAAATGAAGTTATCTGTTTCTTCTATGTGCCCTAGTTCATTCTGGCCGCGGCCACAGCCGCGCCTGTCTACAGAAACTGAAAATATAGAGAAGCGCGGCTATGCCGTGTACCAGTTCATTCTGCAGTTTCGAAAAATTTTATTTTTCATCAATTGAAGTAAATAGTTTATTTAATTGATAAATGTTTAAAATAAAGATGTTTATGTTATCTGAAATATGATTTCAGATTGCTAAAAATTAAAGAGTTTAATTTGGATTTGATTTTTGATTAAAATAAAATAGTTTATTTTGTTTTAAAAACTAAATATTAGCAAACTTTTCCCTATTAAATGATATCGATGCATATGTTGAATGGTTTTATTATTAATGAGATGAATGTTTAATTATTTATTGATGCATATGATGATATTTATGATAATAAATGAGATTAATTACGAAATATTGATCAATGTGATTGGATTTTATTTTAGTTGGATGCGTGAATGTATGTGTTTTATTAAATTGAGTCTGCGTACCTTGTCTTCTCTAGTTTTTCTCAATGTAAATTCTATCCCCCTCCTATGTACTCCCCCTTGACTGCTGATTAATGGTTCTATTTTTTATAAATAGTTTTATAATAGGAATAGTTATAATTAAAATTTTGAAGAATTGGAGACCAAGGAGCAAGAAGCGCTTGCAGACCCGTGTGTAATGGAGCCCGGGTTTAAATGTAATAGTTATGTTTAAATTTAATTTTTGCACCCTAGGTTTTGGCCTTTTGGTTCACTTGGTGGCTCTAGTGAACCAAACTATAATAAAGTCCATAATCAATCCGGGTAGAATATAGTATTCTATATGCATGCTTATACTATATATATATATATATATATATATATATACATGCAACATGATTTGCATGTAAAATAATATGATGCATATTTTATATGTATATGTGGATGCACACTAAACAAGATGAGACAAATAATAACAAATCCCTCAAAGTAATTATATTAAGTTCTAACGTTCAAAGATATTTAGAATATCGAATGTCGCCTTCTAGCATGATAAACGTAATAGAGTATTGAATATTTAATATAAGTTTGGCGTGCACACACAATGCAAGTATTAAATATTTGAAATGTTATTTTTATTACATATGATGTTTATAAGGAATTGAACATTACTACTTTATTGTGCACACACAAGGGTTGTAATTTTCTATTCACTTATATGAAAATGTTAGGTCTGACTTAACTTAAGTTATTTTAGTTCGGATGTGCACACATTTGACCATTATGATCTAAGAGGCAAAATACAAGAAGTTGCATGATGATGTAATTAACAAGATTTGTCTACATATATATATATATATATATATATATATATATATATATATATATATATATATAGTTTTTTATGCACACACAAGGCTATATACATTTGAAATTAAATTCTTATTCTCACTAGCATATCTTTTATTAGATATTGTCGAACTATATAATGAGGGTAATATAGTTTGAAAAAAATAGTGGGAGATACCAATTTAAAATAAAATGTAATTTATTTTGGTAAAATTAATTAATTAAATGAATGTTTGCTAAAATGTTATTTTTCACATGCAGAATTTTGAAATTATCACACTCACTAATTTCACTGTGTAGCATATTGGATGCTAAAAAACTGACCGAACCGAATTATACGAACTGGTTAAGGAATCTGAGAATTGTTCTCATTGGTGAAAGTATTTCTTATGTCCCAAATTCGTCGATCCCTGCCAATGTTATAGAAACAGACTCTGAGGAAGAGGTTGCTACTTTTAAGAATTGGCATGAAGATGCATTTATGGCTCAATGCATCATGCTCGCATCCATGAGTAATGAGCTACAGCGTCAGCATGAAATCATGGATGCACCTACTATACTGTTGCACCTCCAAGAGTTGTATGGTGAGCAAAGTAGGACTGCTAGATATAAGATATCTAAGGAGCTCTTCCGATCTCGGATGAACGATGGCATTGCTGTTGAGACTTATGTCCTAAAAATGATCAATTTGATTGAATGTCTTGGACAGCCTGGGTTCGTCATGGATGGGGAGTTGAGTCAAGATTTAGTCTTGCAGTTACTCCCTAACACTTTCTCACAATTTGTTTTGAATTTTCACATGAATAAGTTGGACGTCAGCTTACCTAAGTTACTTAACATGTTGAAAGTTCTGAAGGTCACTTCCTATCCAAGAAGGACCATGTCTTAATGGTGGATGATTCTTCCAAGAAAAGGAAGAGGCCTAAGGTATCTTCTGAAAAGAAGAAAACCAAGAAGTTTAAGGGAAAGGCGAAAGTGAAGGATCAAAAGAAACCTAATCCAGCTAGCAAAGGAATTTGCTTCCACTGCAACAAGTCGGGTCACTGGAAGAGGAACTGCAAGGAGTTTCTTGCATAACAAAAGCAGAAGAAGCTTGGAGAAGCTTCGACTTTCGATAAAGGTTTGTTTATGATTGAAATTAATATTAATTTTTCTAAAAGTCAATCTTCTACTTGGGTATTGGATACCAGTTATGGTTCTCACATATGTAATACTATGCAGGCACTAGTCAGAAGTAGAAAGTTGAACAAGGATGAGGTCATCCTATGAGTGGGAAATGGGATAAAGGTTGTTGCATTAGCTGTAGGGACTTATTGTTTAGCACTATCATGGGTCTACCTACATCTGCCCTGGTTTCCCTGGGCTTTGCAGGTCCTGTTGTCTCGAAGTACGTGCACTCAAACAACGCATTGTCCGCTCGAACCTTCATAACTTTTAATCTGGGCATCTGATGGAGGCGTGTTGTACATTTCCGGAAAGCCGTTGATGAGAGCTACACAATGACATGGGATTAGACATTTTTTGAATTCGGGATGATGTGTTCATGACCATATCCCCAAGTCTTGGCAGTCTATCCGTTGAGCTGTTTTGTGCAGTTTTCACTCTAGATTTAAGCTATGGATCTTGTGGGACTTCTTTTGAAGTAGTCTGAGTTGATTTGAGTTATAATGAGTTGAATTGATGTCGAGTTGGCAAAATGACCATTTTGCGGCTTTGATGCAGTTGTAGGTATTTTTTCTCAGAGATATCTCTGAAAATGGACTGTTGTTGACTCTGATAGTCCTCAGGGTTGTCTCTAAGGTTGGTTTGACCTCCCGGGGTTGACTCCGGGCTTTGAACTTGATCCCCGGGGTTATCTTCGGGGTTAGAATTGATCTCTCAAGGTTATCTCCGGGGCTGGAAATTGATCTCCCAGGGTTATCTCCGGGGTTAAAAACTTGATCTCCCGGGGTTATCTCCGAGGCTGAATTTGATTTCTTAGGGTTATTTCTGGGGTTGGAACTTTATCTCCCGGGGTTATCTCTAGGGCTGGAACTTGATCTCCCAGAGTTATCTCCGGGGCTGAAACTT
Source organism: Panax notoginseng (assembly GCA_016801055.1). Taxonomy (NCBI): domain Eukaryota; kingdom Viridiplantae; phylum Streptophyta; class Magnoliopsida; order Apiales; family Araliaceae; genus Panax; species Panax notoginseng. The sequence goes on from CM029016.1 coordinate 68,477,951, forward strand.
GATCTCCCGGGGTTATTTTCGAGGCTGAAACTTGATCTCCCAGGGTTATCTCCGGGGCTGAAACTTGATCTCTCGGGGTTATCTTCGGGGCTAGAACTTGATCTCTCGAGGTTATCTCCAAGGCTGGAGCTTGATCTCCCGGGGTTACCTCCAGGGTTAGAACTTGATCTCCCGGGGTTATCTCCGAGGCTGGAACTTATTCTCTCGGGGTTATCTCTGAGGTTAGAACTTGATCTCCCAGGATTACCTCCGAGATTGGAACTTGATCTCCCGGGGTTGTCTCTGGTGCTAGAATTGATGTGACTTCCAAGATTGTCTCTGGAAGACGATTATGCCCTCCTGCATGGTTAGTAATAGGAATGCAAAATTTCGAGTGTCTATAAGCATTTTGAAAGTTTGAGAAACAGTTATCAAATCTTGGTTTCCTATATTCAACATATACATTAACACTTAACACATCCCTTTAATCACATATTACGATTTAGGTCATTTATATACACATGTATCGAGTTTCTAATTAGCAACAAAACAGTCAGATTACACTGCAGGGCGGCGCGGCCGCGCTGCTCCCTATCACATCCAAAATTGAGTTTTCATTTATTCAGTTTTAATCTTAGCATATGGGCGTATTAATATACATCATGTACACATTGATAGATGTAGGACTAGGTCGTATGTTCCATATAATCATTTCAAAATTACTTTCACTTCATGTAATTTTATTCAGAAATTTTCATTCTATAAGGCTAGGAGGGTTCGTTGTACAAAAGACTAACCATGTTACCCATTATATCACATAATGATGCTAATAAGCCTTTAATATGCATGCTCACATGTATACCACTTATTTATACTTAGGTTACATAGTTTAACATTTGAAATCTCATTTTACATCATGCTTGAAAAGTCTAAATCATGCTTGGCTAGATGGTGAACATATATATATATATATATATATATATATATATATATATATATATATATATATATATATATATCGAAGTCACATAAGCATGCTCAAAAGTTCAGAACTCAAAGTATATCAAGTTTGTCAAGCTCCGTTTCCAAACTTCAAGTTTGTTTTAGAAAATCAAGTTAACGTAACTCATTATATACAAGGCAAGCTTATACCATATGTTAGACTCATTTACAATCATATTTAAGTCGTCTATGCATGCTCACAAGGTCAGAGGTTAAGATACATAGGGTTCGTTAAGATTTGTTCTCAACATTCTAAGTTTTCTTTAAAAAAAACTGCAACTAAAACAAGTTAAGGTGAGTGACTACAAGTAGGGTATCCCATGTTAGCATGTCTGCGTTATCTATAACTAGATTCAAGCCAAACTAACATGCTCAACATAACAGCAAGCAACAAAATTGGATTTTAAGTGCTGACAAATAGCACGGTCGCGCCACTTCGGTAAAGACACAGACAATCCCCTGTTTCAACAGAACTTAAAAATCCAAACAGCCAATCCTTCATTCAACATGCTTACAATCAAAAACATTATTTCCATACATGCATATAAATTCCAATAACACGTGGTTATCGTGGGAGAACCCAGAATTTTGAATAATTCAAAATTATACGAATAAATTTTTTTAAATATTCATATTGACTATCAATATTGTGTTGTGTATCTGTGATACGAATTTAGAAAAGTGGTCAATTTGTGTATTGACTGAGAAATATGAGTAGAGTTGTGTTTAACGGAGAATAGAAACCTTAACCCTAGTTAAGGATAGGGATTTGGTAGAAAATACAGTTATAATAATTGTATTGATGAATATGTGTTTATACAATATAGAATTGATGATCAATGATTGATCGGATAGGGTATAAACTTAATAAACTCTAATAAGGGATTAGAAACCCTAATCTGTGATTAAGGAACCCAAACGCACAATTAGAAATCCTAATCAAATGCCGGGAAACCCTAATTTTAAATTCGGGAACCCTAAATCCTAATTAAGAAACCCTAATTAAGATTATCAAACCCTAAGGGTGAGAATTAAGATAAGTTATGTCAAAGGACTATAATACCCTTAAAAACATAAGGAGAATTACGAAAATATCCTTTTGGGGTCGAAAAGACCAAAATACCCCTTTATTTAAGTTTTAAGTAAAGAGATATGGCAAATCTATGAGTCACCAATGTTAGGTAAGCCCATATGCTGCAAATCCATAACAAATCTGATTCATATAGTTCCACCTTGCAAGTATAGATACATGAATCAAAGATTTATGTGATTAAAGAGAGAGAAAGTTCATTAACTAAGCTTATTTTCTGACAAGCTCTCAACCAACTCCTTCTCTCTCTAAGCCTACGAAATAGAGAAGTATTTCGGTCACTAGATAAGTCTCTAACACATCCAAATCAGTGTGGTAGAGCCAAGATCAAAGCATAGTCAAGAGAAGGTAAAACCCTAACTCATCTTAGATCTTGTATGCTTAGATAAAGTATGTGCTTATTTACATGTTATTAGATGTTATATGATGATCTATGATGTTATATCATAGATCCATAGCATCAAAATGCTTTAAAAATGAAGTTTTGAAAACTGCCTAGAACCCTAAAAAGTGGTCTGACAAGCATATGTCAGAGGCATTAGATCCTTCCCTGTTAATTATTTGTTCTGTTTTAAGTTATAGATTTGTAGTATGCCATATGGATTATAATCTGAAAGTGGAATCATGGTCATAACATGTCCAGATTACAAGTTATTGATGGTTAAAGTCAGTTGACCGACCATGACCAAGTGATTTCTAGGTAACCCAGAAATCCTTCAACAGTGTCTGACAAGGTTTTCAAAAGCTTGGATCTGTCAGGTGGTATGAGATTTGTTTGTATTGTTGTATCTAAATTGTAGCCTGTTAGATGGACTATAGATCCATGCCTCTACATCCCTTAAACAATCAACAGATTGTAAGTAGTGGATGGTCAAAGTAACATATCCGAGCATGACTTTGAGTTTCTAGAATTTCCAGAAACCTCAAGAACAATGTTTCTGACAGGGTTTAACTAGTGCAAATCTTGTGTATAGTTAGACTAAGATGGTGATATGTAGTTATTCCTTGACATAAGGACTACATGTTTGGATCGAGAAAACACCTAAGTAATAGCTAGAACACCAAGTTAATCGAGCCACAAAGTGGTACCTCAAAATTATCTGGGTTTCTGGGTCAGATTGTGTCTGACAGAAACTTTGAAAGCCTAGATCTTCATGATGTGTGATTGCATAACCCAGATTGTTGTTGATACTTGTAGTGTTACATAAACACTACAAGATCAATGCCCTAGCTAGCCTAGAAACAACAAAGACTGAGAATTAGAAGTCGTCAAAGTGAGGCCCTTGAGAACTGCTTGTCAGTGTTCTTGAGGCTCAAGAACACCAACAGCGACAAAAAGCGTCGCTAAAGCCTTTAGCGACGGATTTAATTAATTTAGTTTTTCTAATTTCCGAAAAATGCTTAAAAATAGAAATAAATTTCTAAAAATTACAAATTTTGTTTTAAAAATTATTTTAAGTTATGAAAATTAACTTTTGATAATTTGGGATATTTTTCATTAATATTTATATTTATTAGAATATTAATGATATTTAATTTATTTAATAAGTATATTAAATAAATTAGGGAAAATTGATTTTAATATTATAAAAATTATTTTAAATAAGAATAAAGTGTTTAAAAATAATTTGAGTTATAAAATGTAACTTTTAATATTTTTGGGAAAATGTCATTAATAAATTAATATTAATGATATTAGATTTATTTAATTATTATATTAAATAAATGAGTTAAAAATAGTTTTATGGATTTAAAAATCATTTAAAAATGATATAAGTGATTTAAAAATATTTTAAGTTATAATTAATGACTTTTAATATTTTGATGAGAAATACATTAATATTTAAATATTAATGGTAATTATTTAAAAATAATTTTAAATGTTTTAAAAATCATTTAAGGAGAATATTAAGGATTTAAAAATATTTTGAGTTATTATTAATAACTTTAATATTTTTACAAGTATTTCGTTAATATTTTAATATTAATTAAATATTAATGATGATGGTATTATACAATATTTAAATCATTTAAAAATAATTTCAGTGTTTGAAAAATTATTATAAAATATAATAATTGTTTAAAAATTATTAAAAGCTTCCGAAAAATATTATAAATGATATTTGACTTATCAAAAATAATATTGAAGCTTTGAGACCGAGTTCAATTGACAATAAATGTGTTAATTAACGAATAGGGTGACCAGGGCACCGAGTTAAGACTGAAGTCCAACCAAACCGAACTACTTAGACTTGAGAAGTGTTTATATAGGTTATAAACACTTATGTGACTATGTGATGATGTGTTTAGGAGAAATATTGATTGTAAATTACAGTGTTATATGTTGTGATTTATTATACTAATTGTGAGACCGATATTATTGATTATAGGTCTTTTGAACACAAATATATATATTGTGTAGCAGTAATCAACGTAGAAAGCAAGTTTTCTTAACTCAATCTCGAGTTATATCTTTTCAAATATATTGGTGATTAATTATTGTTGATTATACCACGTCTAAGAATTATTGTTGATTATTCGCAGTTAGTGCATGTTTATTAATTTAAATTGAATTATTGATTTTGAGAATATGCTTGGGAAATAACTGTTGTTGGTTTTTCATATCCGTAGAAGCTATTATTGATTTCAAATAGTACAGTTAATTCTTGTATGTTATTGAATCGTGTTGAGATATGTATTAGCTAATTATTCTGTCTAGACGAACATTTATTGAAACTTGATAGGTTCGAGAAGAGAACTCAATTATTATTGAAAGGTCGATGTCAATTATTTTGGCTAGATCGAGAAAGAGAATAGATATTAAAATCATAGTATTTCGTTAAACTCAAACTTCATTGTTATGATACAAACTCTGGTTATAAGACTGAAAAGAACAACCTTTTATATAAATGGAACCTTGTGGTCGTATATTCGGCCGTTGCGCGCGTGTTAGTATTATGCATTATATTGGGTATAACGAAGCTGATCACTTTGTGTACTTACGGAGGGGTATAATTTAATCTTTATGGTAATCTGATACACCTGGATAATTCAGAGGCAAACCTTTGTTAATTACTAGAGAAGAGAAGTTTGTGACGCCCCCAAAATAGGTATACATCACCCAATCTGAGTCGCCAAATACATGGTACTGAATTTAAATATAAACTCTTTTATACAATATGACAAAAATGTAGTTAAGAGTTTTTACACGAATATTGTCTAATAGACAGTATTTAAACTCAAATGGAGTCCTCATTACAATTATTATCACACTATTTTATAAAATAGTGAGGACTACTACAGCCATCATCTCGGACCGTCACTCCATTTCCCGACTAGTCTCAGCTACGTTCTCATTTCCTGAAGAGAACAATCAAAACAAAAGGGTGAGCTCAACTAGCCCAGTAAGAAATATTATGACTAAGATAATGCAGAATAAATTATCGTTAACCTTCAATAGTGTTAAACTGATAAAATACAATAAACATCAAGTTTAACTGCAGCGGAACAAGCAATCCATTAGAAGAGTCAAGTAGAGCATGATATCTACTATCTTTTATGATTTAAGAGTTTATCATCAATTTTATCGCTGAGACTCAGCTCAATAAATAGTATCACAACCACGAATTATTCATGCACTACGGGCCAAAGATATTCGTGTTTTTATCAATGGTCATGATCATACCGAATAATCACTGGTCATAATCATACTAACAATTGTCCATCAATGCACTACGGGCCAATGAGGACTTTTACCACATCATTTGTAACATTACGGGTCATGATTATACCGAATGATCCCTGGTCATACTCATACCAATCAACAGTCCATCTATACACGTAAGCCAAAGATGACTTTCATCACAATATAAGCATGAGGATGATGACAATGACATAAGAATTCAATTAAACGAAAGCAAAGGATAAATTTTAAATATTTATAATTTAATTTATTCAGAATTTAATAATGTCTAAATTGTCAACATGATACTGCTTTGTGGAGTAAAATTCAAGAATACTATTGTATCAAAAATAATTTGGACCGAAAAAAAAATTAATTTTTGTCATGAATAGTACTCTGAGTGAATAGTATCTAAGTGAATAGTATCCCGTGAATAGTACTTTAGGAATAATACCCCGTGAATAGTACTTTGTGAATAGTACTCATGAATAGTACTTGTGAATAGTACTTTATGAATAGTACTTTACGAATAGTACCCCGTGATAATACTTTGTGAATAGTACCGTATAAATGAATAGTACTCATGGACAGTACTCCGGCATGAAAAGCTTAAAATTTAATAAGAATGTGCAGAAAATATTCTTGTGAAACGATACTAGATGAAGCGCAAATTTCAAGGATATTCTACTAATTTCATGGAGTATAGAAGCAATACTTTAACAAAATGATGGTATAATCAGGAATACGAGACGAAATAATATTACTCACATATTACAGAGTATGGAAGAAAATATTATTTCTTACGAATACTGAATAAAAATAATATCACTTACCTTATAAGAAGACTGGATACTGGAATAGTGAAGTAGTGGAATACTCTTCTTTTTTCTCTCTATAGCTTCTCTATCTATAACTGCTTTTGTGAGTCTTAGTGAATTGATGAGAATGAAAGAAGAATGAGCTTCTATTTATAGGAAAAACATAGTTTCGATAATTACACGTTTTGGGGCTCGAATTATTATAGTATAGTACCTTCATCTATACCTCTATTTTTAATTTAGTCCTGCAGGTATTATCAATCTTGCACCATCTCCCCTAATAGTACACATATGTGAATCAATAGTTTCATACATATGAATCAACAGTAACTTTGCATGTGAACTAATAGCAATTAATTGCTCATTTATCCGATTAATTACCTGATTGGTCAATATAACATCCAGAAATCAATTATTTTAGAAAGAAATGTCGATTTCCACTAACACAAATAATCCCAACACAATAAAAATATTAATTTTATCTTTAATCAACACGAACTTAATCATCATTAATATTATAACTCACACTATTTAACGACCAGATCATTCCCAAGAAAGAAGGGACTTTCCGATAAGGATTTCTCCTTATTGACGCGCAATTAGGTGACCAAACCCCTTTCCTCGACAGAACTTTCTAGACATCGTCAATATTACAAATAATAATATGAATAACTTTGTCATCCCAATTATTGATTTAATAATATAAAATATTATGCAAATGATATTGTGACAATAATTAAATCAATAATATGAGAGATATTATGCAACAATTATTGTAGCAATAATTTAGTATAACTGAGTGACTTCTCACGTAAGCATCAATAATCAATATCGTGTGCAACTATGCAACCACGCGAATTATTGTACTTTTACTAACGGGTAGTTCAACAGTTTAACGGTAAAACTTTCGCCGTTATTTTTATAAAAAGATATTTCTGTCGTTTTCTAACTACGATAATACTTTCGTTGTGGGGTCCACCAATGATTGTGTAATATTTCCTGTTAAAACGAATATTCCCTGACCAATCGAATATTTTATAATAACTTGCTTACTTTGAAAAATTTATAAATATTACCCACGATTATAACCTTATATCAAATCCACAACATAATATTCAAAAATATATTTTGAGAAAAAATAATCTTTATTCATAAAACTTGGGGTCTTACAACCTCCCATTCTTATGAAATTTTATCCTCAAAATTAGGGTACGTACCTGGTATGTCGAAGAGGTGATGATACCTTGACTTCATTTCTAATTCTAACTCCTAGGTCATTTCCTCAACATCGTGGTTTCTCCACAAAACTTTGACTTGAGGTATAACCTTAGAGCGTAGAATATGATCCTTCTTATCCAATATTTTAATAGGTACCTCTTCATACGTTAAATCTTCCGCTATCTCGTCCAGATCTAATTCAATAATGTGGTTCGGGTCTTTCACATATTTACGTAACATAGATATGTGAAAAATGTTATGAACACGAGACATACTTGGCGGTAAGGCGAGTTTATAGGCCACAGTTCCTACTCGATCGAGGATTTCGAATGGCCCAATGAATTGAGGATTGAGCTTTCCTCTATTTCTAAATCTTGTAACTCCTTTCCATGGAGCAACACGTAATAACACATGCTCTCCAACATTGAATTCCACGTCTCTTTGATGAAGATCAACATAACTCTTTTGTCGATCTTGTGAGGTTTTTATACGTTGCTGGATCATTTGAATCTTTTTCGTTGTCATGCGTACCAATTTCGGTCCCAACAACGTTGCTTCACCCAACTCATCCCAACAAACTGGAGAACGACACTTACGTCCATACAACGCCTCGAATAGAGCCATACCAATACTTGCTTGTTAACTGTTGTTGTAGGAGAATTCCACCAATGGCAAGAACTTGTCCCAACTTCCTTTGAAGTCAAGGACACAGAGTCTTAATAGATCTTTAAGAGTTTGAATAGTCCTCTCCGATTGCCCGTCCGTTTGAGGATGATATGCTGAACTAAATCGTAAATCTGTGCCCATAGCTTTTTACAAACTAACCCAAAATCGTGAAGTGAATCTCGGGTCTCGATCAGAAACTATGGATACTGGCATACCATGCACTCTTACAATCTCATTTATGTAAATACGAGCAAGATGTTCAACTAAATAAGTTTCTCATATAGGTAAGAAATGAATAGACTTGGTTAATCTATCAATAATAACCCAAATTGCATCAATTCCTTGAGAAACTTTGGAAAGACCAGTAACAAAATCCATGGTAATGTGGTCCCACTTCTATTCTGGAATTTCAAGTGGTTGCAATGGACCTTTTAGCACTTGATGCTCCGCCTTGACACGTTGACAAGTTAAACACCTTGAGATAAACTTCACGATCTCTCTCTTCATATTGCTCCACTAAAATGTATGTCGAAGATCACGATACATTTTGGTACTTTCAAGATGGATTGCAAACGGTGTGTTGTGCGCTTCCATCATGATCTTATACTTTAAATCAGGGTTGTTAGAAATACAAAGTCTGGAGTATACTCGAAGTATTCCTTCTTCATCGATTCTTGCATCCGGAATAGCACTTTCTTGTACTTTCTTCCTCATACGCATCAACTCTAGGTCTGTGGTTTGAGCAGCTTTAACCTTATCGATTAAAGTCAGTTCTACTCGTATATTTATCATCATCGCATGGGTCCCTAGAGTCTTTAACTCTATCTCTATCTTTTGTAAGTCATATAACATGGGCCTTTGTGTTGACAATATCGCACTCGTACCCGCATATGATCTTCTACTCAATGCGTCAGCCACCATGTTCGTTTTTCTAGGATGTTACTGAATGGTATGATCATAATCTTTCAATAGCTCGAGCCAACGTCGTTGTCGCATGTTGAGTTCCTTTTGGGTGAAGAAATATTTATGGCTTTTATGATCCGTATAGATCTCCACCTTCTCCCCATAGAGGTAATGCCTCTAAATTTTAAGCGCAAAAACGACAGCTGCCAACTCTAGATCATGAGTAGGATAATTCCTCTCATATTCTTTCAGTTGTCATGAGGCATAGGCTATGACTTTCCCATGTTGTATGGGAACACATCCTAACACTTTGCCTGAAGCATCGCTGTATATGACAAATTCCTCCGAACCAGATGGTATTATCAGAACAGGTATTAAAATGAGTCTTCTCTTGAGTTCTTGAAAACTCTTCTCACATTCCTAGCTCCAATCGAATTTTGTATCTTTCCGAGTCAGCTGAGTTAATGAAGTAGCGATTCAAGAAAACCCTTCTATGAATGTCCGGTAATAACCAGCTAAGCCAAGAAAGCTACGTACTTTGATCACTAACTTAGGTTGCTCCCAGCTTTGAATTGCTTCAATCTTTGTTGGGTCAACAGATATTCCATGATTTGACATCACGTGCCCAAGGAATGCTACTTCCTTAAGCCAGAACTCGCATTTCTTCAACTTGGCATACAGCTTGTTTCCACGACGCTTTTGGAGTATCAGCCTTAAGTGTTGCTCATGATCTTCATGGCTTTTGAAGTAAATGAGAATGTCATTAATAAAGACGACCACAAAGTGATCCAAATATTTCTTGAATACTCGATTCATCATATCCATAAAGGTAGCAGGAGCATTAGTCAATCTAAAAGACATGACTAGGAATTTGTAATGCTCGTACCGAGTTCTAAAAGTAGTCTTTGGAATGTCATCAGTTTAAATCTTCAACTGATGATATCCAGAACGAAGATAGATTTTTGAAAAGAATTTGGCACCTTGAAACTAGTCAAATCATCAATGCGAGGCAACGGGTACCTATTTTTGATGGTGACATGATTCAACCCCCGATAATCAATACAAAGTCTCATACTTTTATCTTTCTTCTTCAGGAATAGAACAGGAGCACCCCAAAGAGACGTACTAGGTCGAATGAAACCGATGTCTAACAATTCCTGAAGTTGGGTTTTTAACTCCTGAAGTTCAATAGGAGCCATTCGATATAGGGCTTTGGAAATGGGTTTTGTACCGGGTTCAAGGTCGATACAAAATTCGATTTCACGCTCTGGGGGTAGGCCAGGAAGTTCTTCAGGGAATATGTCAGGAAATTTATTAACAATAGAAATATCATTCAAATCTGACATATTTTTATTTAAATTCGTGTCATGGGCTAAGAAAACTTGACATCTATTTTTCAATAAACGAATAGCTTTATAGTTTGATATGACAGTGATTGACTTTAGTGGTTTGGTTGTTTAAATTCGCATAATAGGTTGGTTAGGAATATGAAAGCTAACAACCTTATGAAAATAATCAAGTTTAGCATGATGAATGGTTAACCAATCAATCCCTAAAATTACATCAAATGCAAGTATTTTTAAAGAGATAAGATCGACAGGTAACGTGAGGGTGCCGATTTGAATCAAAAAAGATTTATAAACAGTGGATGTAATAAAAGTTTCTCCCAATAGAGTTTTAACAGATAAGTCAAAGTCTAATTTCTCCGGAGTTAAATTTAAGCGTTGAGCGTAAGTAGCAGAAATAAAAGAATAGGTAGAACCGGTATCAAATAAGGTATAGACTTCGCTAGAGTTTATGATTAGCTTACTCGTGATAACCTCGTTCGGGTTCCTCTCTTTTTGTGAGGTTACGACAAATGCTCTCCCTTGAACTACTGGCTTTGACTTCTCTAGGACGGCCTTTGGTGCCTGCATCCCAGCTGGACTTGACTTTACTGTAGTATAAAATCGGGCTAGGTGACCTTCTTTTTCGCAATTATAACACGTTTTGGACTACATCGTGCAGTTTGGACTGATGTGTCCCTCCCTTCCGCATTTAAAGCATACGATCGGTGGTCGTTCTCCTTTTTTATCAACGGGTGTTGGTGCTGATGTCTTTCCATCATTGTTGAATCTCATCTTCTTAAAATTTCCACTCCTATTATCTTGACCATGATTACCACCGAAGTGGTTACCATTTCTGGCATGTTGATTACCTCCACGTTTGTTGTCACCGCTTCGATGACTACTACCACTGGTATTATCGATTTGTCGGCTGCTCTCTCTTGGTTGGATTGACTCGTTATCGCACTCTAATAACTGAGCCCTATTTACAACATCTAAATACAAACATAGTTTGTGAGAAATTAGGTATTGACGTATCTCGGATTTCAAACCTCTTAGAAACATCTGCGTCATTCTCTCATCATTATCAACCATGTGGGACGCAAATCGGGACAACTCAACAAACTTTGCTTCGTACTGCGACACGATCATATTGTTCTGCTCCATCTTGAGGAACTTTACCTCCTTCATGTGACGAATACTTTCGGGAAAGTACTTGTCATTGAACAGTTCTTGGAACTTCTCCCAAAATATCTTCAGTGTAGCAGGCTGAGTACGCTTTACAGATTCCCACTAATAATCTACCTCTCCTCGCAACATGAAGGTGGCAAAGGGAACCTTTTTCTCTGCGGAGTATCCCAAGACATAAATTATCTTGGTGATCTACTTTATCCACGTCTCCGCCTTAAGTGGTTTTGGCTCTCCCAAAAACTTCGGTGGTCCCAGCTCCTTGAACTGCTTAGTGGTGACCATTCGAGAGTTGCCAATGTTTTCACCTGTATTTTGAACAGGAGTCGTTCTCGCCTGATGGTACATGAATTGCATAAAGCCTCTAAATATCACATCGTTCATCATCTGATTGGTGTTGTTGTTTACCTGAGAATTATTGCCTTCCTGATGTACATTATCCTGGATATTGATCGTTGGTGACTCAACTGTCTCATGTGCTTCATTGCTTATCTCAATATTTTCATATGCCATTTTCAAACACTGCCACAAAACAAGAGTTAATTGACATGTCACATATTATCCATATACCCTGACCGACCAATTAAATAACAAATAAACTTAGGTAGGATATACTAGCCAAGGAATTACCCGACTCTCCCCTCCTAGTTCTAGTCTCACATCTTAGCCAGGGATCATATCCCTAAGCTTTGATACCAAATGTGACGCCCCCAAGATAGGTATACATCACCCATTCTGAGTCGTCAAATACATGGTACAGAATTTAAATACAAACTCCTTTATACAATATGATAAAAACGTAGGTGAGAGTTTTTATGTAAAGCCCCCAAATTCAGGTACTTGAAACCCGAACTCGGTGCTTCACGATACCATTTCTATGAGCGGAATAATACTAATAATAATAACAATAATATAAAGATCAACTTAATTTACATATTCATCAGAGTCTGATTCCCAAGTACGTAACCTTTAAACATTCATTACAACCCATTATAGATAATATATATCATACTTGTCTTAATAATAATATCAAACTATTACATAAACTACCACAAATCTTATTAGGTTAGCTTTCCTTTTCCTTGTTTCTGCATGAGCTTTCTGGTTCTTCACACTTAGCTGAAAACATTTAAATTAAGCAAGGATGAGCATTTGAGTGCCTAGCAAGTAATAGCAATTATATATATAAGCTGAAAGAATTTTAAATGTTTTCTTTATACTACCCTTCTACAACAAGTCAATAGTTGTGAAGTAATCTGAACTGATAATAATAACATAACCCTCTTTCAAATTTTTGAAACTACGTAATGACTATAAATAGGGTTAAGGTGACATACTATAAACATTGTTTTTATTTTCGAAAAGGTTAAACAAAACTTCATCTGTAAATCGTCATAACTTACGGGCACGGGGGTGATCAGCACGTTGTACCCTGTATTTGTGACGACCCCAAAATAGGTCCATTCCATCCAACCTATTCTGAGTCGCCAAATACATGGTACAGAAAACAACTACAATTTTATTACAACAATTGTAGTACAAAATACAACAACACATATGCTGTGAGTTTGGATACAAATATATACCAAATGTGACTCATGTCCCAACCGTGGACAGCACCTCGCAATGACACCTTACATAAAGGTATAGTCAAAAACAGTTTTAGAAATTAAAATCTTTGGGAAGTGCTCAAGGAAACCTTTGTACATGGGAGGCTATACTTCTAGGTTGTGATAGATATCATATGGCCACAGAATTATCCTTGGTTGACCCAATATACCCCAAAGAAAAATGAGAAGATTACTATCATATTCTTCCCAATTGTGAGTCTTCTCTTGACTTATCATTATCTCCACTGTCTCTAATTGAGAATTATACTTCAAACAAACACCAAGATTATATAGGTAGTGCTCGTAAATATACTCAGCAAGTGGATGATCACAATCCTGTCTTATGATGACACGAGGTTGTATATCATTAGACATCTTGTATGATAGTGGCAAAACACCCTTCCAACGTTGGGTTCGCTTCACCCTAGATGATTCACCAAATATAACTACTAAATGATGACCACCGTTCTATTCCCCTGTTACCCCCGCTCAACCCAGCTACACTCTTATTACCTGAAAGGAATTGTGAAACAGAAGGATGAGCACAACTAGCCTAATAAAGAATATCATGACTAAAGATAAATAAGTTATCAATAGCCTTCAACAGAATTAAATCAGAGATTTAGAACATATGGTAGATGATAAAAATTTCAACCATAGTTGCAGCGGAACGAGCAATCCATTAGAAGAGTCAAATAGACTACAAAGTCTATTATCTTCTCCATGTTAAAAATCCACCAACAATGTTTTATCCCTATAACATCAATCAACAATTCTGGTCCACAATCATATGAATAACTCATAATCATAATTGTAGTTTTAAATTCCTCTTCTCATCCAGGACGAAGATAATTTTCATCACCTATCTATACTTGAAACATCAAAGATCATGGTTACACCAAATCACATTTCCTGTTCATAATCATACTAATAACTTCATCTTTGCACTACGGCCAAAGATATTCATTTGTATCACCAGTTGGTCATGTTCATCTCAACACCTGTTCATCTTTGGACTACTGGCCAAAGATATTCAACAACATGTCATCTTTGCACTACGGGCCGAAGATATTCATTAACAATTCATCTTTGCACTACAAGCCAAAGATATTCAACAACAGTTCATATTTGCACTACAGGCCAAATATATTCATTAACAGTTCATATTTGCACTATAGGCCAAATATATTAATATCTCAAAGAAATATATAATCATTTCAGAATTTATATAAACAATAATTATAACCATGTTGATCAATTCACCTTTGCACTTAAGCTAAAGATATTTAATTATAAATTCAATGGTCATGATCACACCAATCAACAATTTAACTTTGCACTACTGGCCAAAGGGAACCCATAGTCATGATCATACCAAAAATCTACCCATCTTTACACTCAAGTCAAACAGAAATATCATCATTAGGGTTATAAAAATGTTATATATAATAGTAAAATCAATATAATCAAAACATCTAGATTTAATCTCAAAGTAATATTTATAAATCAACTATAATTTGGTTAGAAAAAGAAACCAATTTTGTCATGAATAGTAACTCATGAATAGTAACCTGTGAATAGTAACTTCGTGAATAGTAACTTCGTGAATAGTAACTTATGAATAGTAAACCCGACACAAAAAGGTAGAAATTCCACAATAATATACATACCAATATTTCGGTATAATGATATTGAAAGAATAATATTTCTTAAGCTTATAAACAATTTATTTTAATTGTTTACACTTTACAAAAATAATGCATTTAGTCATTCTAAAATGCCAAACTCATAAGATTTTATCACCAATAACCAAAACCCTCATCAAAAATCTGCATATACCTCATATAGGATTCTCAAGCCATAAAATCCTATTTTTTAATTTTCTTACTTCACATAACATATTTAATTCATTTACTCATAACTAGTCTATTTTCATAAAAAATATCAAATCAGTTCCAAAAATATTTCTTTTATGGGATTTAGCAGAATATTGTCCCATATTGAACATATATTTTTCTCATAATTTTTAAAACTCATTTACTATTTTTCATATAGCCAAAACAACCGAATATTTAGACATTTATCATAAATTGTAATTTTATCCAAAAATTCCGAAATTCTCAGAGTACATTGATATTATATAGATATACTTTCAATAAAAATTTCATCAATTTTAGAGTTAACCACAAGGAGTTATGAGCGGTTACTTTTAAAATAGTCTTTTCCCGTAAAATTCATAACCCTTAATCTATACATCCAAAAATCACCATTTTTTGACACAATCAATAAAACTCATCAAAATATCATTTCAAATTTTTCTAGAATTTTCTGAAGGTCAGAAGAATTACGAACTGAAAAACATAATAACCCTTAAAATCTCTTACCTCAAAAGAGTAGTACTTCTGACTTGAATATCAGATATAATGCTGAGCAACACTCAAGATATCAAAATACTCATAAAAATATGCTTGATAATATAGAGAGAAAGAAAACTTGTTTCTGGTGTGATTTTTAATTCTAACTTAAGCACATATTTATAGGAAAATGCTAGAACGCCAAAGGAGACTAAAATAATAAAATAATAATATTATTATTATTTGTTTCCTACGCCACCCATTCTGAAAATCATAGCAGCCATATTGGAAGGATTTTTGGTAGCCCATGTGTTTAATCAACACCAACCAAAGTGGGTCCCATCCTATAATTTAATAAAAATTATTTTATTTTCCGAAACTTCAATAATTCATAGAAAATAGTCCTTTTATTAGAAAATTCGAATCTCGCATCTTTTTATAGGAAATTCAATTCTCTACAACTTTGCAGAAGAAAGTTTTTCTAAATTCCGAACAAAAATTGACTGAAATCCATAAACGGGCGATTTTACAAGCTATAATCAAATTTCAGCCAAGAAATAGGGTCCACCGACACACAAAACATGTGTTAATCATTTAATACAACAAAAAATACTCTTCCTCCTCATATACTCATATATCTCATATTTATTGTAAAACTATCACCATTATTATATTATTAAATATAATAATAAATTATTTTATCAGAAAAGATAAAACATCATTTTTTAACAATTGTTACTTTAAAAAAATTTTCCATCTATATCCACATAAAATTAATATTTTTCTCATCATATAAATCAATAATTAATTATTCATAAATAATATTACAGAATCACTGTACTGGCAACCAGGTCGTTCCCAGGAAAGAGGAGGCTTTCTAATAAGGATTTCTCCTTATTGGCGCGCAATCAGATAACCAAACCTCTCCTTAAACAGAACTTTCTAGACATTACCAATAATGCTATCTAATAATATTATTCAAATAATATAAATTATTAATCTGATAATGGAGATGATGTGCAGCAACAATTCTTGAAACAACAATAATATAAAATATCAACGCAGCAATTATTAAATCAATAAAATGTTGAACAGTAATTACTGTGACAATTATTCAGTAGTGCCTTCTTACGTAAGAATCAATAATTTCAAAAATACTGTGCAATACTGTGCAATACCGTGTGCTACTGTGCAATAACGCGTATTACTGTATTTTACCAACCAGGTATTCTAACAGTGTTAACGGTAACAACTACGCCGTTAATTATAAAAACTCAATTTTTTATCGTTATCTTCGTCCGACCGTTTTTCGTTATGGGGCCCACAAATAGCTGCGCCGTCGTACGAATATTTCCCGACAGAAATAATATTCCACGACCAACGAATATTTCCCGACAACAATGATTATTTTATAACCACTTGCTTATTTTGAAAAATTTTCACATTTCACTCATAACTTTAACTTTTTATCAATTTAACCATTGTAAATATAAGAAAAATTGAATACTTTTATTTCATAAAATTCGGGGTCTTACAATCTCCCCTCCTTATGAAATTTTGTCCCCGAAATTTGCGTACCTAGTATTTCAAAAAGTTGAGAATACCTTGCTTTCTTTTCAGATTCTATCTCCCGGGTCATCATGATTTCTCCATTGCTCATCTCCCGTGATAACTTCATTTGGGTTCCTCACTTGTTGGGAAGTCATGACAACCGCTCTCCCTTGAACTACCCGACTTTGACTTGTCTGGGGCAGCATTTGGCGTCATCACTACCGTTGGAATATACTTTTCTATAGGGCATATTCCTCCTTCAACTGCCTCGTCGTACTCCTGATTCATGATCTGAATCATCAATCTTCGATCCATATCGAATTCAGGTTGACCGCTCTGTACTGGGTAATTCAAAACTCGATGTTAGGTTCTCCCAATTACTTTTCAAAAAGAGAAATTCATATCATCTATTTTAGCCTTCTTAGATCGGACATCCCTTTCCACAATATCCACGTGTCGTGCGGATTTTGCCCATGCATCACTTATTATCACTCGTTCAGTTTTTTCTTCTTTCAGCTCAGATTCCATCTTTATCATCTTATACTCTGCCAAAGAATGCTTCTATTCAAGCATCACATATCAGGTAACACAAGCTTGAATTGTTGCATCCTTTTGCTCCACGACCGCCTGTCGTTCTTCAGCCTGCTCTTCTAACTCATGAATACGATTTTGAAATTCTACATTTTGATCATATAATACCTCTAATAAATTCTCCTCAGGTGCTTCTTCTTCCTCACTCTCAGCTGCTACCTCTGCGACTAACTCGGGTGCAACTATCAATTCTTCACTCACCACATGAATTTCTCTAATTCCTTCTTCGCCTGACATCACATTATCCTGGTTGATGATTAAAGGTATCCCCACGGTCTCATTCACTCCATTGTTAACATTCTCAGCAGCTATTCTCAAATACTGCCATAAAATAAGGGTTAATTAAATAAATTAACATATCACATAATATCCCGATATTATGACTGACCAACAAATAAGCTTAGGTAGGACACACTAGCGAAGAATTTACTCATCTCTTCCCTCCTAGTTATATTCCCCGATCTCCGCTAGAGACCATATCCCTAAGCTCTGATACCAACTGTGACATTGGACACCATCATGTGTCAGCACCTCACAAAGGTACCTATCAGCTTGCCACCGCAGAACGGGGTCCCCTACGGAGAGTCTGGCTTCGGTGCATTCTCCGTCAACAGGATGTCACCAGATAGAGGCTCGGGGCTTTTTACTTATAGCTCTGATACCAACTGTGACATTGGACACCATCATGTGTCAGCACCTCACAAAGGTACCTATCAGCTTGCCACCGCAGAACGGGGTCCCCTACAGAGAGTCTGGCTTCGGTGCATTCTCCATCAACAGGATGTCACCAGATAGAGGCTCGGGGCTCTTTACTTATAGCTCTGATACCAACTGTGACATTGGACACCATCATGTGTCAGCACCTCTCAAAGGTACCTATCAGCTTGCCACCGTAGAACGGCGTCCCTTACGAAGAGTCTGGCTTCGGTGCATTCCCCATCAACAGGATGTCACCAGATAGAGGCTCGAGGCTCTTTACTTATGGCTCTGATACCAACTGTGACAAATGTCCCATCAGTGGACAGCACCTCACAGTGGTAACTTACATAAAGGTATAGTCAAAAACTGTTTTAGAAATTAGAATCTTTCGGAAATGCTCAAGGAAACCTTTGTACATGGGAGGCCATGCTTCTAGGTTGTGATAGATATCATATGGCCACAGAATTATCCTTGGTTGACCCAATATACCCCAAAGAAAAACGAGAAGATTACTATCATATTCTTCCCAATGGTGAGTCTTCTCTTGACTTATCATTATCTCCACTGTCTCTAATTGAGAATTATATTTCAAACAAACACCAAGATTATATAGGTAGTGCTTGTAAATATACTCAGCAAGTGGATGATCACAATCCTGTCTTATGATGACACGAGGTTGTATATCATTAGACGTCTTGTATGATAGTGGCAAAACACCCTTCCAACGTTGGGTTCGCTTCACCCTAGATGATTCACCAAATATAACTACTAAATGATGAACACCGTTCTATTCCCCTGTTACCCCCGCTCGACCCAGCTACACTCTTATTACCTGAAAGGAATTGTGAAACAGAAGGATGAGCACAACTAGCCCAGTAAAGAATATCATGACTAAAGATAAATAAGTTATCAATAGCCTTCAACAGAATTAAATCAGAGATTTAGAACATATGGTAGATGATAATAATTTCAACCTAGATGCAGCGGAACGAGTAATCCATTAGAAGAGTCAAACAGACTACAAAGTCTATTATCTTCTTCATGTTAAAAATCCACCAACAATGTTTTATCCCTGTAACATCAATCAACAATTCTGCTCCACAATCATATGAATAACTCATAATCATAATTGTAGTTCTAAATTCCTCTTCTCATCCAGGACGAAGATAATTTTCATCACCTATCTTTACCTGAAACATCAAAGATCATGGTTACACCAAATCACATTTCATGTTCATAATCATACTAATAATTTCATCTTTGCACTACGGCCAAAGATATTCATTTGTATCACCAGTTGGTCATGTTCATCTCAACACCTGTTCATATTTGCACTACTGGCCAAATATATTCAACAACATGTCATCTTTGTACTACGGGCCAAAGATATTCATCAACAATTCATATTTGCACTACAGGCCAAAGATATTCAACAACAGTTCATATTTTCACTACAGGCCAAATATATTTATCAACAGTTCATATTTGCACTATAGGCCAAATATATTAATATCTCAAAGAAATATATAATCATTTCAGAATTTATATAAACAATAATTATAACCATGTTGATCAATTCACCTTTGCACTTAAGCTAAAGATATTTAATTATAAATTCAATGGTCATGATCATACCAGTCAACAATTCAACTTTGCACTACTGGCCAAAGAGAACCCATAGTCATGATCATACCAAAAATCTACACATCTTTACACTCAAGTCAAAGAGAAATATCATCATTAGGGTTATAAAAATATTATATATAATAGTAAAATCAATATAATCAAAACATCTAGATTTAATCTCAAAGTAATATTTATAAATCAACTATAATTTGGTTAGAAAAAGAAATCAATTTTGTCATGAATAGTAACTCATGAATAGTAACCTGTGAATAGTAACTTCGTGAATAGTAACTCATGAATAGTAACTCATGAATAGTAAACCCGACACAAAAAGGTAGAAATTCCACAATAATATACATACCAATATTTCGGTATAATGATATTGAAAGAATAATATTTCTTAAGCTTATAAATAATTTATTTTAATTGTTTACACTTAACTAAAATAATGCATTTAATCATTCTAAAATACCAAACTCATAAGATTTCATCACCAATTACCAAAACCCTCATCAAAAATCTGCATATACCTCATATAGGATTCTCAAGCCATAAAATCCTATTTTCTAATTTTCTTACTTCACATAACATATTTAATTTATTTACTCATAACTAGTCTATTTTCATAAAAAATACCAAATCAGTTCCAAAAATATTTTTTTTATGGGATTTAGTAGAATATTGTCCCATATTGAACATATATTTTTCTCATAATTTTTAAAACTCATTTACTATTTTTCATATAGCCAAAACAACCGAATATTTAGACATTTATCATAAATTGTAATTTTATCAAAAAATTCCGAAATTCACAGAGAACACTGATATTATATAGATATACTTCCAATAAAAATTTCATCAATTTTGGAGTTAACCACAAGGAGTTATGAGCGGTTACTTTAAAAATAGTCTTTTCCCGTAAAATTCATAACCCTTAATCTATACATCCAAAAATCACTATTTTTGGACACAATCAATAAAACTCATCAAAATATCATTTTAAATTTTTCTAGAATTTTCTAAAGGTCAGAAGAATTACGAACTGAAAAACATAATAACCCTTAAAATCTCTTACCTCAAAAGAGTAGTACTTCTGACTTGAATATCAGATATAACGCTGAGCAACACTCAAGATATCAAAATACTCATAAAAATATGCTTGATAATACAGAGAGAAAGAAAACTTGTTTCTGGTGTGATTTTCAATTCTAACTTAAGCACCTATTTATAGGAAAATGCTAGAACGCCAAAGGAGACTAAAATAATAAAATAATAATATTATTATTATTTGTTTCCTACGCCACCCATTCTGAAAATCATAGCAGCCATATTGGAAGGATTTTTGGTAGCCCATGTGTTTAATCAACACCAACCAAAGTGGGTCCCATCCTATAATTTAATAAAAATTATTTTATTTTCCGAAACTTCAATAATTCATAGAAAATAGTCCTTTTATTAGAAAATTCGAATCTCGCGTCTTTTTATAGGAAATTCAATTCTCTACAACTTTGCAGAAGAAAGTTTTTCTAAATTCTGAATAAAAATTGACCGAAATCCATAAACGGGCGATTTTACAAGCTATAATCAAATTTCAGCCAAGAAATAGGGTCCACCGACACACAAAACATGTGTTAATCATTTAATACAACAAAAAATACTCTTCCTCCTCATATACTCATATATCCCACAATTATTGTAAAACTATCACCATTATTATATTATTAAATATAATAATAAATTATTTTATCAGAAAAGATAAAACATCATTTTTCAACAATTGTCACTTTAAAAATTTTCTCCAACTATATCCACATAAAATTAATACTTTTCTCATCATATAAATTAATAATTAATTATTCACAAATAATATTACAGAATCGTTGTACTGGCAACCAGGCCGTTCCCAGGAAAAGGGGGCTTTCCAATAAGGATTTCTCCTTATTGGCGCGCAATTAGATAACCAAACCTCTCCTTAGACAGAACTTTCTAGACATTGCCAATAATGCTATCTAATAATATTATTCAAATAATATAAATTATTGATCTGATAATGGAGATGATGTGCAACAACAATTATTGAAACAACAATAATATAAATTATCAACGCAGCAATTATTGAATCAATAAAATATTGAACAGTAATTACTGTGACAATTATTCAGTAGTGCCTTCTTACGTAAGAATCAATAATTTCAAAAATACTGTGCAATACCGTGTGCTACTGTGCAATAACGCGTATTACTGTATTTTAACCACCGGGTATTCCAACAGTGTTAACGGTAACAACTACGTCGTTAATTATAAAAACTCAATTTTTTGTCGTTATCTTCATCCGACCGTTTTCCGTTATGGGGCTCACAAATAGCTGCGCCGTCGTACGAATATTTCCCGACAGAAAGAATATTTCACGACCAACGAATATTTCCCAACAACAATGATTATTTTATAACCACTTGTTTATTTTGAAAAATTTTCACATTTCACCCATAACTTTAACTTTTTATCAATTTAACCATTGTAATTATAAGAAAAATTGAATACTTTTATTTCATAAAATTCGGGGTCTTACAGTATTGATCAATACTACATGCAAGAACGAGGGTATCGTTCACTCTATCTGCCTTGGGCGCATAAAAGTTTTCTCTTGATCGGGAAGTTCATACTTGTCGGGGTTCCGAACCAAAGGTTTTATCTTGTTCAACAATAATCTATAATTTAACATATACATCTATGGGTAATTAATAAAGGGGTATCAACATGTGATTAAATACAATAATTGTGACACCCCCAAATTCGGGTTACCTGACCCCCGAGTTTGGTGTTCACGATCCACAATATAATACCATTTGACTACTCATTCATATATAAATAGGATTACATAAGTCATTAACATAAGTTGTTAATACATAAGTCCCAGGTCCACTAACTTTAACATTACAGAAATACCCCTTTAGATATACAAAAAGGGTTTACAATACAATATAACATAATAATAATAATGTTCATAACACTATTCCAGCATCTTGCCTTTGCCTTTGTTTTTCTTTGACCCGCTGGCCTCTTCGTTCCTAGCTGAAATGTTTTATTTAGCAAGGGTGAGTAACTAGTTTACCCCGCAAGTTAAGACATACAATAAATGTATAGAAATTAATATCAATTGTTCTAACATTCTCCGCAACAATACTCTGATAATGAAATAGTGTAACGCTTTCAAGGTTTTCTACGATATACAATGAATAATCAAGAATTAATTCTACGCAATTACAAAGTGGAATGTTTTCCAGATTTATGCAGAGTGGTCACACTAGATCTAGAACTTCACTTCTCGAGTAACTATCAAAGATTATACTTTGATATACCCAGGTGTATCAGATAACCATAAAGATTAAATAATACTCCTCTACAAGTACTTAGAGTCGGCCAACTCCTTGTACCCTATATTATGCATAATACTTAACAGCGCGCAATGGTCGAATATACAACCTAAAATGTTCCCTTTTATATAAAAGGTTGTTCTTCTCAGTCTCAGAATCAAGATTTTGATTTAATAACGAAATACTGTGATTTCAAATTCTATCTACTTATCGATCTAGCCGAAACAATTGGCATCGATCTATCAATAACAATTGATTTCTCTTCTCGTATTTATCAAGTTCTAACAATTGTTCGTCTAGCCAGTATAATTAGCTAAGACATTTCTCAATATAATTTGACAATAAACAAGAATTATCTGTACTGTCAATATTAGTTTCTACAGATATAAATATCTAACAACAGTAATTCTACGAATATATATTTTCCGAATCAGTAATTCAATTTAAATTTTAATCATGCACTAACTGCGAATAATCAACAATAAATTCCCTGGACATGGTATAATTATCAATAATTAACCATTAAAATAATTGAATGAATATAACTCAAGGTTGAGTTAGGAAACTTGCCTTTCGCGTTGATTACAGCTACACAATATAATTAACTGCGTTCGTAAGACCTATAATCAACAATGTCGGTCTCACAATTAACACAATTATTTATAACACGTAACACTGTATTCTACAGTCAAACTTCTCCTAGGCACATTACCACATAATCACATCAGTGTTTATAACCTATATAAACACTTATCCAGTCTAACTATTTCGGTCTGGTTAGACCTCGGTCCATTCTCGGTGTTCTGGTCACCTATCCGACAATTAACACATTGATTGTCAATTAAATTTGGTCTCTAAGCTTCAATATTATCTTAGATAAGTCAAATATCGTTTATAATATTTTTCGGAAGTTTTTAATAATTTATAAACAATTATTATAATTTATAATAATTTTTCACACACTTTAATCATTTTTAAATGATTTAATTATCAAATAATCTTATCATTATTAGTATTTAATAATATCAAAATATTAATAGCATACTTGTCAAAATATTAAAGTTATTATGAATAACTTAAAATATTTTTAAATCATCAATATTCTACTTAAATAATTTTTAAAGTAATTAAAATTATTTTTAAATCAACACCATTAATATTTAAATATTATTATAATTATTGTCAAAATATTAAAAGTCATTGATTATAACTTAAAATATTTTTAAAACATTTTTCTCACTTTTAAATGATTTTTAAATCAATAAAATCATTTTTAATTCATTTATTTAATATCATAATTAAATAAATCTAATATCATTTATTAATGAGAATTCTCCAAAAATATTGAAAATTATATTTTATAATTTAAAAGATTTTCTAACACTTTATTCTTATTTAAAATGATTTTTTAAATCATTAAAATTATTTTTATCTTATTTATTTAATTGAATAATTAAATAAATTTAATATTATTAATATTAAATTATTAATGAAAATTCTCTAAAAATATTAAAAGTCACATTTTATAACTCAAAATATTTTTAAATACATTATTCTTATTTAAAATAATTTTTCATAATATTAAATAATTTTTCTCTAATTTATTTAATATACTAATTAAATAAATTAAGTACCTTTAATATTTAAATAATTATAAATATTAAAGATAAATATTCTAATTGGTCAAAAATTATTTTTCATAATTTAAAATAATTTTTAAAACAATTTTTAATAATTTTTATAATGTATTTTCTATTTTTAATTAATTTTCAGAATTTCAGAAATTAGAAAATAAATAAACCGTCGCTAATAGCCTTTAGCGACAAAAAGTGTTGCTGTTGGTGTTCTTGAGCTCAAGAACACTGACAGCTTTATTATCAACCTGCCTTGTTTGACCGGGCTTAATTCTCAACTCGTTTCGTTTCTGAGCAATCTTTAGTCACGAACTTGTAGTCCGTATACAATACTACAATTAGAAACCAATATCTCAGTCATATCATACCATACCAGGAAGATATAGCCCAGCCAAATCACTGTCAGACTTAATCTGGGTTTTCTGGTTAACCCAGAAACCCAGACAGTCGTGAGGTACCACTTTGTGGTCCGATTATCTAAGTGTTCCAGTCACGATTTATATGATCTCATGGTTCTAATATGTACTCCTTATGTTAAGGAACATTAATCAATCAATAAATCAATTTAACATCAACAAGATCGCCACGAATCAGACGGTCAAACTATGTCAGAAAAATTGCTTAAACTGTGTTCTGGGTTTTCCAGAAAAGAAATCTGTGACCGTGGGGCCGGGTTTGACCACTCACTATGTTCGGTCACTTGTTGTTTTAAGCGATATAAAGGAACAAATATATAGCCAAAATTACAGACTACAATATGGTTACAAAAACAACATAAAACAATCATCAAAGATGTCAGATCCAGACCTTACAAAAATTGGCAGACGCTAAAATCCAACTTTCTGGGTTACCCAGAATATACTCGGTCATGCCCGGTCAACGGGTTTTGACCAATTATATCTTCGAATCCAGACCTCTCATGACTCTAATAGCTTTTGCAGCTTAAAGACAACATGTCAAGTGTGACGACCCCAAAATAGGTCCATTCCACCCAACCCATTCTGAGTCGCCAAATACATGGTACAGAAAACAACTACAACTTCATTATCACAATTGTCGTACAAAATACAACAACACATATGCTGTGAATTTGGATACAAATATATACCAACTGTGACTCGTGTCCCAACCGTAATGTGACCAATGTCCCATCAGTGGACAACACCTCACAGTGATACCTACAAAAAGGTATAGTCAAAAACTGTTTTAGAAATTAGAATCTTTGGGAAGTGCTCAAGAAAACCATTGTACATGGGAGGCCATGCTTCTGGGTCGTGATAGATATCATATAGCCACAGAATTATCCTTGGTTGACCCAATAGACCCCAAAGAAAAACGAGAAGATTACTATCATATTCTTCCCAATGGTGAGTCTTCTCTTGACTTATCATTATCTCCATTGTCTCCAATTGAGAATTATACTTCAAACAAACACCAAGATTATATAAGTAGTGCTCGTAAATATACTCAGCAAGTGGATGAGCACAACCCTGTCTTATGATAACACGAGGTTGTATGTCATTAAACATCTTGGATGATAGTGACAAAACACCCTTCCAACGTTGGGTTCGCCTCACCCTCAACAGCTATAGTCCACCGTTCTATTCCCCTGTTACCCCCGCTCGACCCAGCTACACTCTTGTTACCTGAAAGGTATTGTGAAACAGAAGGGTGAGCACAACTAGCCCAGTAAAGAATATCATGACTAAAGATAAATAAATTATCAATAGCCTTCAACAGAATAAAATCAGAGATTTAGAACATATGGTAGATGATAAAAATTTTCAACCATAGTTGTAGCGGAACGAGCAAACCATTAGAAGAGTCAAATAGACTATAAAGTCTATTATCTTCTCCACGTTAAAAATCCACCAACAATGTTTTATCCCTGTAACATCAATCAACAATTCCTGTCCACAATCACGTGTATAACTCATAATCGTAATTGTAGTTCTAAATTCATTTTCTCATCCAGGACAAAGATAATTTTCATCACCTGAAACATCAAACATCATGGTTATACCAAATCACAGTTCATGTTCATAATTATACTAATAAATTCATCTTTGCACTACGGCCCAATGATATTCATCAACAAGTCATCTTTGCACTACATGCCAAAGATATTCACCAACAGGTCATCTTTGCATTACGAGCCAAAGATATTCATCAACACCTCATCTTTGCACTACAGGCCAAAGATATTCAACAACAAGTCATCTTTGCATTACGAGCCAAAGATATTCATCAATAATTCATCTTTACACTACGGGCCAAAAATATTCATCAATAATTCATCTTTGCACTACAGGCCAAAGATATTCCTCAACAGATCATATTTGCACTACAGTCCAAATATATTCATATCTCAAAGAAATATATAATCATTTTAGAACTTATATAAACAATAATTATAACCATGTTGATCAATACACCTTTGCACTTAAGCTAAATATATTCAATTAAAAATTCAATGGTCATGATCATACCAGTCACAATTCAACTTTTCCACTACTGGCCAAAGAGAACTCTAGTCATGATCATACCAATAATCTACCCATCTTTACACTCAAGTGAAAGAGAAATTCAACATCAGAGTTATAAAAATGTTATATATGATAATAAAAATAATATGATCAACAACTGCATTTATTTTCAAGAGCAACAATCATAAATCAACGATAATTTGGTCAGAAAAAGAAACAAATTTTTGTCATGAATAGTAACTCGTGAATAGTAACTCGTGAATAGTAACTCATGAATAGTAACTCGTGAATAGTAACTCATGAATAGTACTCCGTATTCGTATATAGTACCGTATACGTAAATAATGTCATATACATAAATAGTGCCATATATATGAATATTGCCGTATACGTGAATAGTGCCGTATACGTGAATAGTAATCCCGACTCAAAAAGTTCCAAATTTGATAAAATAAACTCATATCAATATTTCAGCATAATGATATTGAAGAAAATAATATCATTTAAGAAGAAAATACTATCTCTTACTATCCCTTACTATCCCTTACCTCAAAAGAGCAGCACTTCTGACTGGATATCGGATATGACGTTGAAGAAAACTTGCACTGATGAATAGAAACTCACTAAGTATCTAAATACTCATAAAATACACTCAATAATCTAGAGAGAGAAAGAGAGAAAACTTGTTTCTGGTGTGATTTTCAATTCTAACTTAGCCCTCTATTTATAGGAAAATGTTAGCACACCGAAGCAGACTTAACCTGCAACCTGATGGCTTTACCTACTACTATTCCCACCCACCATATTTGAATAAAAATCTCAGCACATTTCTTCACCAACCAAGAGTGGGGCCCACCAATTCTAGAATTTTCTACCAAAATGATAAACTCCGAAAATTCAACAATTTCTGAACCTATCATCTCGTAAAATTCATAACAAATTATACGTTCATTTTTAACGGTTCAAAATTTGTGGACATATACTCAACTTATATATGTATAACATATCCAAAAATTACTACGATCCAACGGTCGGATTAAAAATTATAACCCCCACAAAATAACTCAAAAACCCTAATTTGATTTTTAATACCTCCATTCCGACAAAAATACTGATAAAACACCTCAACATTAACTCCTTCATTTTTAACCACAAAAATATATCCCTCATTTATATTCATATAAAATAAATATTTTTTTATCATATAAATCAATAATTAATTATTCACAAATAATATTACAGAATCATAACTATGACAATCAGGCCGTTCCCAGGAAAGAGGGGGCTTTCCAATAAGAATTTTTTCTTACTGGCGCGCAATTAGATAACCAAACCTCTCCTTAGACAGAACTTTCTAGACATTGCCAATAATGTTATCTAATAATATTATTCAAATAATATGAATTATTGATCTGATAATAGAAAATACTGTGCAGTGACAATTATTGAACAACAATAATATAAAATTTCAACGTAGCAATTATTGAATCAATGAAATAAAATATTGAACAGTAATTACTGTAACAATTATTGAGTAGTGTCTTCTCACGTAAGAATCAATAATTGAAAAAAATACTGTGCAATACCGTGTGCTACTGTGCAATAACGCGTATTACTGTATTTTAACCACCGGGTATTCCAGCAGTGTTAACGGTAGCAACTACGTCGTTAATTATAAAAACTCAATTTTTGTCAGTTTCTTCATCCAATCGCTTTCCGTTATGGGGCCCACAAATAGCTGCGCCGTCGTACGAATATTCCCCAACAGAAAGAATATTCCACGACCAAACGAATATTTCCCGACAAAAATGAATATTTTATAACCACTTGCTTATTTTGAAAAATATTCATATATCACCCTTAACTTTAACATTTATCAATTTAACCATTTACTGAATAGTAATTATAAAAAAAATTGAATACTTTTATTTCATAAAATTCGGGGTCTTACATCAGGCTACATATAAAAGCTTTAAAACAACTCATAACATGAACACATGAAGATCTAAGCCAACTGACATTTGCTTGTCAGATAACTTTAGAGCTCAAGAACAGATTTTGTAAAACTCATTTTTAAGCCATTTGATGCTATGGATCCATCATGGATCAACATATAACTACTAAAAACATATTATAACATAAGATTAAACACTAAAACACAAAAATTTTCTAAGCAACAAAGATCAAAATTTAAAATTTGATTTATACCTTCTAGCTTTCAATTCTTGATCTAAGCTCTCCAATATGTTATTGATTGATCAAGGGATGAAATTAGGACTGATCTAACTTAAGAAATTCGAAGCTTTAGAGAGAGAGAGAGAGTTGGTGAGAGCAATATGCAAAATGGCAACTTTTTGTGACTTTTTCTCTCTCTAAATCTCATATATAATGCTTGTATGTTGCTTGGATATGATAAATTCGGCTGGGAGGCTAAGATTGGAGTCTCTCCAAGTCAGCAAAGTGGTTCAACCACTAAAGGTATTGTCCAATTTCACAAGTTAGCTAAATAAAAATCCAAAAAGGGTATTTTAATCATTTACAAAATAAATTTAATGGCAATCTTGTCCAATGCATAAATCCTTAGGGTTTAGGGTTTGGACCCTTTAAGGTTTAGGGTTTAACCCTTTTAGATTTGTAATTTAATTTCCAAAATTTTCAAATTTTGGTTCCCAAAATAGAAAATTAATAATTCTAAATTACAATTAGGATTCAATAAATATATTTATATTTCCTAATCATAAAATTTAATCTTGCTAATTAGGATTAATATTCCTAATTAAAATTACTTAATTTAGCAATTAGGGTCAAAATGATCATTAGGGTTTATAACCCACGAATTAGGCTTTTAATTAGAAAAATAAATTTTCTAAATTATAAATAGGATTTGTAAAATAGAAATTAAGATAACTAAAATATAATTAGGGCTTTCTAATCATATTAAAGTTTAATACACACAATAGGCTTGCCAATTAGGATTAGGGTTTCCTAATTTAGGGTCTAAGATTTTCGAATTTCAAATTAGGGTTTCCCGACTTTCGATTAGGTTTCCAATAGTACGTTAGAGTTTCTAATCCTGAGATTAGGATTTCTAATCCCTTATTAGGTTTTATTAATTTCAAACCTTATCCGATCAATCATTTCTCAAAAATTCTATACAATACAAACACGTACTCAATAATATAATTATTTTAATTATATTTTCTATCGAATCCCTTTCCAGAAATTAGGGTTAGGGTTTCTAAAGTTATTAAGTACAACTCTACTCTAATTTATTAGTCAATACACAAATTGACTTTCTCGATATACGTATCACCGATACTTGTCACAAAATTAATAATTAATATTAATATTAATTAAAAAAAAATTATTCGCAAATTTTGGATTATTCAAAATATCGGGTTATCACATTCACCCCTCCTTAAAAGGATTCCGTCCTCGGAATCACCGCTTTCTTATTCTCTACAATCTTTTAAAGTTGTATCATCAATTCATTTTTATCAACACAATATTAATTTGTGCTTCAAATTCTAACCTGTGACTTGAACCTTTTAAAAGAAAATGGTTCACAGAAATATCTGACTCAATTTACTCGCGTAATTAAATTTCTAAACGAAATCATTACCTGTTGCGACCTCCTGAGCAGCCACAGTGTCCTGCGCCGTCATGTTGAATGTACGGGCTGTTGGTCTTCCTGGCTGTGTAGGTCCTCGAATTGCCAAGGTTCCACCACCGGGTCCCTTGCTGACACTTTCCTTCTCCGTATTTCTCTTCGAACAGTTTCGAACCAGATGATCAGTTGATCCACAGGCATAACAACCTTGTATCTTCTTCGGACTAGGACAATTGGGTGACATGTGCCCCTCTTACCCACAATTATAGCAAACACCTTTCTTCTTTAGACAAATGCCTGGATGATTCTTCCCACAGCTCGTACAAGGCTCTCCTCCTTTCTTATTCCCTTCAGTCTTATTACCCGACTGGGTATTCTCATTCCATTTCCTTTTGTTAGGGTTACTTCCACCACTGCTTCCACCATCATTTGTCTTCTTCTTCTTCTCCTGATAAAATCGAGACGCAGCCTCGCTCCCTCCTTCCGCAATTAACATTTTTTCCATCAAGGCCGCGAACGTGTTGATCTGCAATACTGCTACCTTGTTGTATATTCCCGGCTTCAATCCATTCTCGAATCTTCTCGCCTTTCTTGCCTCTGTGTCCACCTGATGAGGTGCAAATCTTGCCAACTCATTGAATTTGGCAGCATATTCAGATACCGACATGTTCTCCTGCTTAAGTTCTAAGAATTTAACTTCCATTCTAGATTGCATACTCGGCGAGAAGTAGTTCTCAAAGAACAGTTCCTTAAATCTTGTCCACAACACCACCTCTGTACCAGCTCTCGCTTGGTTCGTCTCCCACCAGTAATTAGCTTCTCCCTTCATTAGATAAGTTGCAAAAGCCGTCTTTTGTTCCTCCGCTACTCTGGTGATAACGAATGCTTTCTCCATCTCCTTTACCCAAGTTTGGGCTTCAATTGGATTTGTGGTCCCTTTGAACTCAGGCGGTCCCACTGCTTTAAAGTCTTTAAAATATGCTAATCTTTCAGCAGGATGATTCCTCGCTCTTCCTCTTGCAGCTGGAGCTCTATTCTCCATAGCTTCGGCTATCATATTTGCAAAGTTTTGCATCGGGTCAGCTTGACCTCCTTCATTATTCACCGACTGTTCTTCTCGTTGGTTTCAATTCTGTCGTCTAGGCGGCATGATCTGATTTAAATAAAAATCTTATATTAATTCTCTTTCTTTACACAAATTCTTAACACAATAAGAATTCAACACATAATTCTCATATAATCGCATATTTATTCAAATAGCACATAGTACTTATAGTACTTAACATATTACTATTCCTTTTTAAATCATATCAGGATTAATAACACAACTTTACACAAAAAGTTGTAATTCTCCATTTACACACAGTTATTACCAGTTCGTCAAACTTACCACACTTATGAGTTCAGGAACTTGCCACAATTATATGAGTGTATGAACTTATCCTAGTCAGACCTTTGGTGTCCATTCGCTGAGGGGTTCAGAATATTTCATATAATTATGAGTCATTAACTTACCATAAGTATGAGTTTTAAGAACAAACAAATTAATCTTAATCTTATATTCATATAGAAAATAAGGATTTCATTCATGCAAACATATATATATTTACATATGCTTACACATCATTCTCGATATTACAACACTTAATATCATAAACTTCTACCCAAAAGATACTATTACATATATCTAAGTTATCTACCGACCACTCCCTTCACCAGTCTTCTTCTTGATGGGACACTTGCTGAATCTGTGACCCGTCTGCCCACATGAAAAACACTTCCTCAAATTCGGCTTAGGACAATGCAGAGAAATATGTCCTTCCTGCTTGCAGTTAAAGCACACGTTCTTCCACATCATGCATTCTATCGCGTGAGTCTTCCCACACTTGCTACATGCTTGCTTCTTTTTCGGGCTTGATTTTTCAGATTTAGGGCTGTCTTTTTCCCTTTTTCTCTTCTTCTTGCCCTTCTTGCTGGTTCCTTCAGATGATCCACCACCTTCAGCTTTCATTCTGTCCACCTGCGCCTTCAGCTCGTTCCGTTCTTCAGTCATTTCACGTAATGCTCGCTCCGTCTTCCATAATTCCTCCAAGAGAAACACTTTGCTCCGGAGTTCTTGAACCTCTACAGATTCATGATCTTGTTCTCTAACTTTGACCTTATTCTTTAACTCCACCTTAGTTGGCTCAGACTCTGCCTCCTCATCTCCACTCAGATACATCTCGGGATAATCGTCATTATCGCTCTCCAGATTAACCATGGGTTCATCTTCTCCCAACTTCTCCACTGATTTGCTTTGCACTGGCACCTCGGCTTCTGGCACCAGTGAAACAGCCTCTAGCATCTCCGTACTCTTTTTACCTTCTCCAGACATCCTACAATCAGTTGGAATAACTTGATTAGTACTTCACCAATACAACTCCTCATACTATGTGTCCACATATCTCACTATTGATGCACTTCGGCAATCCCTCACTTAGAACTCTAAATGAGTTTTTTCTATCTCGCGTATGGTTATATTCCTAGGGTTTTCTCCCACCTCACTTAAGGTTTATATCCTACAGCTCTTCTACTAACTGGTGACACCTTGGTCACTACAGCTCTGATACCAACATGTGACACCCCCAAATCCGGGTTACCTGACCCCCGAGTTTGGTGTTCACGATCCACAATATAATACCATTTGACTACCCATTCATATATAAATAGGATTACATAAGTCATTAACATAAGTTGTTAATACATAAGTCCCAGGTCCACTAACCTTAACATTACAGAAATACCCCTTTAGATATACAAAAAGGGTTTACAACACAATATAACATAATAATAATGTTCATAACACTATTCCAGCATCTTGCCTTTGCCTTTGTTCTTCTTTGACTCGCTGGCCTCTTCGTTCCTAGCTGAAATGTTTTATTTAGCAAGGGTGAGCAACTAGTTTGCCCCGCAAGTTAAGACATATAATAAAGGTATAGAAATCAATATCAATTGTTCTAACATTCTCCGCAACAATACTCTGATAATGAAAGAGTGTAACGCTTTGAAGGTTTTCTACGATATTCAATGAATAATCAAGAATTAATTCTACGCAATTAAAAAGTGGAATGTTTTCCAGATTTATGTTGAGTGATCACACTAGATCTAGAACTTCTCTTCTCGAGTAACTATCAAAGATTGGACTTTGATATACCCAGGTGTATTAGATAACCATAAAGATTAAATCATGCCCCTCTACAAGTACTTATAGCCGGCCAACTCCTTGTACCCTATATTATGCATAATACTTAACAACGCGCAATGGTCGAATATACAACCTAAAATGTTCCCTTTTATATAAAAGGTTGTTCTTCTCAGTCTCAGAATCAAGATTTTGATTTAACAACGAAATACTGTGATTTCAAATTCTATCTACTTATCGATCTAGCCGAAACAATTGGCATCGATCTATCAATAACAATTGATTTCTCTTCTCGTATTTATCAAGTTCTAACAATTATTCGTCTAGCCAGTATAATTAGCTAAGATATTTCTCAATATAATTTGATAATAAACAGGAATTATCTATACTATCAATATTAGTTTCTACAGATATATATATCCAACAACAGTAATTCTACGAATATATATTTTCCGAATCAGTAATTCAATTTGAATTTTAATCATGCACTAACTGCGAATAATCAACAATAAATTTTCTGGACATGGTATAATTATCAATAATTAACCATTAAAATAATTGAATGAATATAACTCAAGGTTGAGTTAGGAAACTTGCCTTTCGCGTTGATTACATCTACACAATATAATTAACTGCGTTCGTAAGACCTATAATCAACAATGTCGGTCTCACAATTAGCACAATCATTTATAACACGTAACACCGTATTCTACAGTCAAACTTCTCCTAGGCACATTACCACATAATCACATCAGTGTTTATAACCTATATAAACACTTATCCAGTCTAACTATTTTGGTTTGGTTAGACCTCGGTCCATTCTCGGTGTTCTGGTCACCCTATCCGATAATTAACACATTGATTGTCAATTAAACTTGGTCTCTAAGCTTCAATATTATCTTAGATAAGTCAAATATCGTTTATAATATTTCTCGGAAGCTTTTAATAATTTATAAACAATTATTATAATTTATAATAATTTTTCAAACACTTAAATCATTTTTAAATGATTTAATTATCAAATAATCTTATCATTATTAATATTTAATAATATCAAAATATTATTAACATACTTGTCAAAATATTAAAGTTATTATGAATAACTTAAAATATTTTTAAATCATCAATATTCTACTTAAATAATTTTTAAAGTAATTAAAATTATTTTTAAATCATCACCATTAATATTTAAATATTATTATAATTATTGTCAAAATATTAAAAGTCATTAATTATAACTTAAAATATTTTTATAACATTTTTCTCACTTTTAAATGATTTTTAAATCAATAAAATTATTTTTAATTAATTTATTTAATATCATAATTAAATAAATCTAATATCATTTATTAATGAGAATACTCCAAAAATATTAAAAATTATATTTTATAATTTAAAATATTTTCTAACACTTTATTCTTATTTAAAATAATTTTTTAAATCATTAAAATCATTTTTATCTTATTTATTTAATTTAATAATTAAATAAATCTAATATCATTAATATTAAATTATTAATGAAAATTCTCTAAAAATATTAAAAGTCACATTTTATAACTCAAAATATTTTTAAATACATTATTCATATTTAAAATAATTTTTCATAATATTAAATTATTTTTCTCTAATTTATTTAATATACTAATTAAATAAATTAAATACCTTTAATATTTAAATAATTATAAATATTAAAGATAAATATTCTAATTTGTCAAAAATTATTTTTCATAACTTAAAATAATTTTTAAAACAATTTTTAATAATTTTTATATTTTATTTTCTATTTTTAATTAATTTTTAGAATTTCAGAAATTAGAAAATAAATAAACCGTCGCTAATAGCCTTTAGCGACAAAAAGTGTCGCTGTTGGTGTTCTTGAGCTCAAGAACACTGACAGCTTTGTTATCAACCTGCCTTGTTTGACCGGGCTTAATTCTCAACTCGTTTCGTTTCTGAGCAATCTTTAGTCACGAACTTGTAGTCCGTATACAATACTACAATTAGAAACCAATATCTCAGTCATATCATACCATACCAGGAAGATATAGCCCAGCCAAATCACTGTCAGACTTAATCTGGGTTTTCTGGGTAACCCAGAAACCCAGACAGTCGTGAGGTACCACTTTGTGGTTCAATTATCTAAGTGTTCCAGTCGCGATTTATATGATCTCATGGTTCTAATATGTACTCCTTATGTTAAGGAACATTAATCAATCAATAAATCAATTTAACATCAACAAGATCGCCACGAATCAGACGGTCAAACTATGTCAGAAAAATTGCTTAAACTGTGTTCTGGGTTTTCCAGAAAAGAAATCTGAGACCGTGGGGCCGGGTTTGGCCAATCACTATGTTCGGTCACTTGTTGTTTTAAGCGATATAAAGGAACAAATATATAGCCAACATTACAGACTACAATATGGTTACAAAAACAACATAAAACAATCATCAAAGATGTCAGATCCAGACCTTACAAAAATTGCCAGACGCTAAAATCCAACTTTCTGGGTTACCCAGAATATACTCGGTCATGCCCGGTCAACGGATTTTGACCGATTATATCTTCGAATCCAAACCTATTATGACTCTGATAGCTTTTGCAGCTTAAAGACAACATGTCAGGCTACATATAAAAGCTTTAAAACAACTCATAACATGAACACATGAAGATCTAAGCCAACTGACATTTGCTTGTCAAACAACTGTAGAGCTCAAGAACAGATTTTGTAAAACTCATTTTTAAGCCATTTGATGCTATGGATCCATCATGGATCAACATATAACAACTAAAAACATATTATAATATAAGATTAAACACTAAAACACAAAAATTTTCTAAGCAACAAAGATCAAAATTTAAAATTTGATTTATACCTTCTAGCTTTCAATTCTTGATCTAGGCTCTCCAATATGTTATTGATTGATCAAGGGACGAAATTAGGACTGATCTAACTTAAGAAATTCGAAGCTTTAGAGAGAGAGAGAGAGTTGGTGAGAGCAATATGCAAAATGACAACTTTTTGTGACTTTTTCTCTCTCTAAATCTCTTATATAATGCTTGTATGTTGCTTGGATCTGATAAATTCGGCTGGGAGGCTGAGATTGGAGTCTCTCCAAGTCAACAAAGTGGTTCAACCACTAAAGGTATTGTCCAATTTCACAAGTTAGCTAAATAAAAATCCAAAAAGGGTATTTTAGTCATTTATAAAATAAATTTAATGGCAATCTTATCCAATGCAAAAATCCTTAGGGTTTAGGGTTTGGATTAGAATTTAGGGTTTGGACCCTTTAGGGTTTAGGGTTTAAACCTTTTAGATTTGCAATTTAATTTCTAAAATTTTCAAATTTCGGTTCCCAAAATAGAAAATTAATAATTCTAAATTACAATTAGGATTCAATAAATATATTTATATTTCATAATCATAAAATTCAATCTTGCTAATTAGGATTAATATTCCTAATTAAAATTGCTTAATTTAGCAATTAGGGTCAAAATGATCATTAGGGTTTATAACCCACGAATTAGGCTTTTAATTAGAAAAATAAATTTTCTAACTTACAAATAGGATTTGTAAAATAGAAATTAAGATAACTAAAATATAATTAGGGCTTTCTAATCATATTAAAGTTTAATACACACAATAGGCTTGCCAATTAGGATTAGGGTTTCCTAATTTAGGGTCTAGGATTCCCGAATTTAAAATTAGGGTTTCCCGGCTTTCGATTAGGGTTTCTAACGGTACGTTAGAGTTTCTGATCCTGAGATTAGGGTTTCTAATCCCTTATTAGGTTTTATTAATTTCAAACCTTATCCGATCAATCATTGATCAAAAATTCTATACAGTACAAACACGTACTCAATAATATAATTATTTTAATTATATTTTCTATCGAATCCCTTTCCAGAAATTAGGATTAGGGTTTTTAAAGCTATTAAGCACAACTCTACTCTAATTTATTAGTCAATACACAAATTAACTTTCTCGATACACGTATCACCGATACTTGTCACAAAATTGATAATTAATATTAATTAAAAAAAATTATTCGCAAATTTTGGATTATTCAAAATCTCGGGTTATCACAATAATTATGCAAGTGGGGACACTTGTATAACCATTTACAGAAATTAACGAACAGAATATATATCTAAATTACCATATACTAACATATTGATAATCAATGAGCGTATATAATATCGGGTAAATAATCTGTACAGTGATATTATAATTCTAAAACTTCTTACTCATGTCCATTGCATAAAGAAAATGCAAAGGTAAGATACTTTCCTGATGCGCTGCTTACAATTTTTAACTTAATTTTATCTTTTATGTAATCACCTATCAGTAATAGGATCATTTTACTGATTAGAATAACATATCGTAACATATAATACTACTTATTGTAGTCAGCACATAACCTAATTACATTGGCACATAGGTTTAACAACCACTGAATCACAAATAATCACTTATCTAATCACATTATCTAAGTCTAGATCAATTTCTGAAATATGTCGGTGTACCGACGGCTTTATCGGGTAATTATCGAGTCTAAGACTCTATTCTGAACTCAATATCTGTAATTATCACTCATATTATTTTTAAATAACTTATAATAATTTTTAAACATTTATTATAATTTATCATAAATTTTTAAACATCGGAATCATTATTAAATGATTTAAATATCAAACAATTCTATTATCATTAACATTTAATTACTATTAAACTATTAATGAAACCATTGCCAAAATATTAAAGTTATTTATAATAACTCAAAATACTCTTAAAGTATTAATATTACCCTTAAATGATTTTTAAAATATTTAAAATTATTTTTAAATATTTACCCTTAATATTTAATTATTAATGTACCATTTATCCAAATATTAAAAGTTATTAATTATAACTTAAAATATTTTTAATTCATTTATATCCTTTTTAAATAATTTGTAAATTAATAAAACTATTTTAAAACTATTTATTTAATATAATTATTAAATAAATCTAATATCATTTAATATTAAATTAATATCATTAATATTAAATTATTAATGAAATTATCCTTTAAATATTAAAATTTATATTTTATAACTTAAAATATCTTTAAAACACTTTATTTTCATTTTAAATGATTTTTATAATATTAAAAATTATTTTTAAACTAATTTATTTAATATATTTATTAAATAATTCTAATATCATTAATAATAAATAATTAATAAAATTTACCTTTAAATATTAAAAGTTATATTTTATAACTTAAAATATTTTTAAACTATTTATTTTCATTTAAAATAATTCTTATAATATTAAAATCATTTTTAAACTAATTTATTTAATATAATTATTAAATAAATCTAATTTCATTAATATTAAAATAATAATATTTTTCATGACAAAATATCAAAAGTTATATTTTATATCATAAATATTTTTATAACCTTTAAATTATTTTTATATGATTTTTAAATTATTAATTCTATTTTTTATAATTTATTTAATATATTCAATAATTAACTTAATTATCAATAATATTAATTAATTAATGAAATTCATCTCAAAATATTAAAACCCATTTAAAATAACTTAAAATATTTTCTTATATCATAATATAATTTTAAATGATTTTTTAAGTATTAAAATCATTTTTAAATAATTTATTTAATAATATAATTAAATAAATTAAATACCTTTAATATTCCAAAAATATTAAATATTTATGAAATATATTCAAAACAATTAAAAACTAATTTTCGGACTTTAAAATAATTTTTAATAATTTATTTTGTATTTTTAATAATTTAAAACTATTTAATACTAATTATTTAATAAAATAATTAATTTTAGAAATTAATTGTCGCTAAAGGGTGCCAATAGCGACGAAACTGTCACTATAGGTGTTCTTCGCGTTCTTGAGCAAAGCCCAGAAATGCATGTCAGTGATCAAGAGGGTATGTTTGACCAGTGATAACTTTTAATCTGTGAAGTTTCTGGGCATGATCTTGGTCAGATATTGTAGTACTCGTGTAATATTACACTTTCCAACAATCAGATTTGTCATACAACAACTCAACATAGAGATCTGAACCTTCAAAATACATGTCAGAACGTTTCTGGGTTTTTCAGAAACCCAGATAGTTCGACGGGTCACTTTCTAGATCATCTTAAGTTAGGTTCTGGTCATGAAATTGGTTATATTATGGTTCAAGTCTACAGAACACGTGACAAGGAGCTCATAGTAACCAATAAATCAGTTTAACAACATCATACACTTCAGATTTAAACTGGTCAAAGGATGTCAGAAACAATGGGCTAACGATTTTTGGAAATTCCAGAAACATGTAATCGTGATCAACAAGCCTAGTTTGACCATCTACTATGTTCTATCAGTTGCTTGTTTAAAGTATCTAAAGCCACCAATATATAGTACATATACAAAACTATAAACTGGATACAAACATATCATTATAACACTTATAACCTGACAGATCAGACGCTTAGAAAATCATGTAAGACGCTGCTAAAAGCTTTCTGGGTTACCCAGATTTTTAGAAAGTCATGGTTGGTCAACGACCTTTGACCATGAATAACTTCTAATAGAAACCAGATCTGCCCCTGATTCGAATTCCAGATCCAAGACCTCATATCCAAATACAAGCTCAAACACTAAAAAAATAAAAACACATAACAACCAAAGATCTACAGCATCTGACATTGGTTGTCAGAACACAAAAAAATATTTTTCCAGATTTAGACGAAAATCATCAAATCTGAGCCTCTAGATGTTATGGATCTAACATCTAGCAACCCAGATCATTGATTAACACCTTCTATCATATCTTTAAACAACAAACAACATGAACCACATAAATTTTTATAAAGCTAGGGTTTATACCTTTAAGCTTTGATTTCTTTTGATTCTGATTCTGATTCTTGATCTGATATTGTTAAGCTAAGAAGTGTTTTTGGCTTTTCATATCACACTCTTTTACTCTCAATCTCAAAAATCTAGAGAGAGAATAGATTGGATGGTTTTGAACAATAAAGTGAGTATTCTCGCTCTTTATAACTTATATATTTTGATATAATAAAGCTATATGGCTGATGGAAGGGGCAAGATGGCAGATATTTTCTACATAGAAGTCAAAAGTTGGTAACCAACTACAATTATAGCAAGATTTACACTCAACATATTAGCAAATGTGATAAAAGGGCATTTTGGACATTTTTCTTATAATTTTAATCGTAGAATTGTAACTTGGCAAACCCTTAGGGTTTAACCCTAAGGTTTAGCACATAGATTTGTAGGATTTTAATTTAGGGCTTACTATAAAAACTTTAGTTTCAAAAATTGTAATTAGGGTTTCTTGAAATAGTTTGGGTGTTCAATTGATAAAAACTTGCTAATTAGGTTTAGGTCCACTAATTAACATTAAAAATTCTAATTTTGTAATTAGCGTTTCCCCACTTGACAATTAGGGTTCCAAATATAGAAATTAGGGTTTATAAATATTAATTAGGGTTTTAAAAATTAGGGTTTTCCTAATTAATTTTAAATTCCATAATCCTTATCTTTAATCATGATAATATAATTTCAAAACATTCTCGAACTCATAATGGAGTTTTAAATTACGGTTTTAGATTCCATATCTGATTTATTCTTCCATATTTAACCTTAATAATTAAGGTAAAATAATTAACTTAATAATCTGTACAAAAATTCATATAATAAAATAATTATTATAATTATTCTAAGAAAATTATTTCATATATTATTTAAATAATATATAACTATATTTTCATGAAAAATAATTAATAAAAACCTTTCTACCATAAAATTAATTATTTTAAGAATATACTTTATAATAATCAATAATTCTAAAATTAAATTATTTATAAATAGTCATGTAATAAATATATTTTTATTTATCACATAAGTACATATACACAATATCTTGTACAAATCCTCATCCTTAAAATAAATAAAAAAATTATACGCAAAATTTCTGATTTAATTATATAGAAAATATCGGGTTGTTACATTCACCCTCCCTTATAAAGATTCTGTCCCCGGAATCACCGTTTTAAAACCTATACATACAAGGGTACATAGCATACATAATCATTTCAAATAGATCTTGATCAACTTTGATCGAACTGATCTTTAACTAGTCACTTAAAGCGTGTCTTTCTGATTAAACGAAAATTTGATTTCTAAAAGAGCTCAAATTCCTCCCTCAAAATTTCTTGATAAAATAATTTACTATAGATAGGAAAATCATGTATAATAAAATAAAAGTTGTATGAATAATACCTGGAATTCCATTGCCAGCTGCTATCGTATCCTGGGCAGTCATGTTGTAGACCCTTGCTGTTGATTTTGTTGGCTTGCTGGATGACGTAGGTCCCGTGATTGCCAAAGTCCCGCTACCAGTGCCAGTATTCACACTACCTGCCTCCGCCATCCTCTTCGGACAATCTTTCACCTTGTGCTCAGTCGATCCGCACAGAAAACATCCACTGTTCATCCTAGGATTGGAGCAGTTGGGAGAGATATGGTCTTCCTGCCCGCACTTATAACAAACAAACTTTCCTTCCAAACACTCCCCTGAATGGTTCTTCCCGCACGTCTTACACTGTACAGCTGGCTTCTTAACTCCTTCCTGCTTGATCTGAACATTCCCAAAGTTATTCACCTTCCTCTTTCCATCTCCACTCCTGCTCCCACTATTAATTCCTACCTTCCCAGCTCCTTCGGTCTTACCCTTATTCTTCCTCTCCTTGTTGTAGAGGTTCATGGCCTCACTTCCCTCCTCAGCTATAATCGCTTTCTCCATGAGTGGTGCAAATGTTGGGATCTACAACAATGCCACCTTTTTGTAGAGCCAGGG
Organism: Panax notoginseng; assembly: GCA_016801055.1. Lineage (NCBI taxonomy): Eukaryota > Viridiplantae > Streptophyta > Magnoliopsida > Apiales > Araliaceae > Panax > Panax notoginseng. The sequence goes on from CM029016.1 coordinate 68,521,434, forward strand.
TTTCAATCCCAGCTCAAACCTTCTCACTTTTCTAGCCGTATCAACTTGATGCGGGGCAAACCTAGCTAACTCATTAAATTTGGCGGCATATTCGGACACCGTCATATTCTCCTGCTTCAATTCTAAAAATTTAACCTCCATCCTAGCCTGCATACTAGATGAAAAATAATTTTCGAAAAACAGCGTTTTGAACCTATCCCATATAACTACACCTTCTCCAGCTCTCGCCTGATTCACTTCCCACCAAAAATTTGCCTCACCCTTCATCATGTAGGTGGTGAAAGCAGTCTTCTGCCCTTCAGTTACCCTAGCTATCACGAACGCTTTCTCAATTTCTTTAACCCAAGTTTGGGCTTCAACAGGGTTAGTTATACCTTTGAATTTTGGCGGTCCCAAGCGGTTATCCGGCTGATTCCCAGTGACTGGTATTCCCTGCTGCATAGCCTGAGCTACCATGTTCGCGAAGTTCTGCATCGGGTCTGCTTGTTGTCCCTCAACGTTATTGACAAATTCTTCTGCCCTTTGATTACGAGTTCGACGTCTTAGCGGCAATATCTGATTAAATAAAACCATAAACTTAACTTCCATTCTAAACCTTATCGCATAAGTTTAATATATTAAACATGTTTCATTACTCAACATAGATTCATATTCATTCAACGATTTCAAAATACATTACATATCGCAGCACATGCTGCATTAAACATCAGCTATCCCTTTGTGACTACAAAAGTCGGGATTTACAACCTTAAGTAATACAAAAGTTTAGAACATAATCTTACACAGACATACGTATTCTATATATTACATTAAACACACCTATACCATAGAACCTATACTACCTATTCGCTATGCCTTTTTCCTTGGACACCCTTTAGCCTGATGACCTTCTATCCCACAGATAAAACATGCTCCTGGTTTATAGTCGGGACAATACAGAGTAGTATGTCCTTCATAACCGCAAAGATAACATATTATTTTTCCTTTCTTCTTATCAGGTTTTCCTAAGTCATGATCTTCTATCTTTCTTTTCCCTTTATTGCTCGGAGCTGCACACGATGTGTTACTTGTGGCTCCCATCTGATCAATTTGGATTTTAAGCTTATCTTGTTCTTTCATTATTTCTATTAACGCCTGTTGCAATTGACTATTTAGTAGCTTCTCTATCTCCCACAGCCTTTCCAGAGAAGAAACCTTGTTCCTCAAATCCTGCACCTCCGTGATGCTTGATCAGCTTCAACTTTAGTGTCTGAATCACTATCTGTCAGCTCCACCATCTCTGGATCGGGTACTACATTTTCTATAATAATCACCTCGTCTGAGTTATTTTCATTGTGAGCCTCTATTTCAGCTATTGGCTTCGATATTAGCTCGGGTGTATAGATTTGATCCTTCTTCATGCTATAAGCATATAACAAGCCTTTTCCACCAGACATTAACACACATAAATTATCCTGATTAGCATATATACACACAACAAATAATAGTTTTATATAAGTTATCTTTTATGTTATTTGACGATGAATTTATTCAATTCATCTCTTTTTAAACTCTATATGAGTTATTTATATTTTGAACGTTTCCCTCTATTCTAAGGTTATAGCCTAAGGTCTAGCCCACCTAAGGTTTTTAACCCTAAGCTCTGATACCAACCTGTAAAGCCCCCAAATTCAGGTACTTGAAACCTGAACTCGGTGCTTCACGATACCATTTCTATGAGCGGAATAATACTAATAATAATAACAATAATATAAAGATCAACTTAATTTACAAATTCATCAGAGTCTGAATCCCAAGTATGTAACCTTTAAACATTCATTACAACCCATGATAGATAATATATATCATACTTGTCTTAATAATAACATCAAACTATTACATAAACTACCACAAATCTTATTTGGTTAGCTTTCCTTTTCCTTTATTTCTGCATGAGCTTTCTGGTTCTTCACACTTAGCTGAAAACATTTAAATTAAGCAAGGATGAGCATTTGAGGGCCCAGCAAGTAATAGCAATTATATATATAAGCTGAAAGAATTTTAAATGTTTTCTTTATACTACCCTTCTACAACAAGTCAATAGTTGTGAAGTAATCTGAACCGATAATAATAACATAACAACCCTCTTTCAAATTTTTGAAACTACGTAATGACTATAAATAGGGTTAAGGTGACATACTATGAACATTATTTTCATTTTTGAAAAGGTTAAACAGAACTTCATCTGTAAACCGTCATAACTTACGGGCACGGGGGTGATCAGCCCGTTTTACCCGGTACTGATCAATACTACATGTAAGAACGAGGGTATCGTTCACTCTGTTCGGGGGCATAAAAGTTTTCCCTTGATCGGGATGTTCATACTTGTCGGGGTTCCGAACCAAAGGTTTTATCTTGTTCAACAATAATCTATAATTCAACATATATATCTATGGGTAATTAACAAAGGGGTATCAACATATGATTAAATACAATAATTATCCAAGTGGGGACACTTGTATAACTATTTATAGAAATTAACGAACAGAATATACATCTGAATTACCATATACTAACATGTTGATAATCAATGAACGAATATAATATCGGGTAAATAATCTGTACAGTAATAATATAATTCTGAAACTTTTTACTCATGTCCATTGCATAAAGAAAATACAAAGGTAAGATACTTTCCTGATGCGCTGCTTACAATTTGTAACTTAGTTTTATCTTTTATGTAATCACCTATCAGTAATAAGATCATTTTACTGATTAGAATAACATATCGTAACACATAATACTGCTTATTGTAGTCAGCACATAACCTAATCACATTTGTAAGACCCCGAATTTTATGAAATAAAAGTATTCAATTTTTCTTATAATTACTATTCAGTAAATGGTTAAATTGATAAATGTTAAAGTTAAGGGTGATATATGATTTTTTTTCAAAATACACAAGTAGTTATAAAATAATCATTGTTGTCGGGGAATATTCGTTTGGTCATGGAATATTCTTTCTGTCGGGGAATATTCGTACGACGGCGCAGCTATTTGTGGGCCCCATAACGAATAACTGTCGGGTGAAGAAAACGACAAATTTGAGTTTTTACAAATAACGACGTAGTTGTTACTGTTAACACTGTTGGAATACCCGGTAGTTAAAATACAGTAATTCGCGTTATTGCACAGTAGCACACGGTATTGCATAGTATTTTTGAAATTATTGATTCTTACGTAAGAAGGCAATACTCAATAATTGTTACAGTAATTACTGTTCAATATTTTATTTTATTGATTCAATAATTGCTACGTTGAAATTTTATATTATTGTTGTTCAATAATTGTTGCTGCACAGTATTTCCCATTATCAGATCAATAATTCATATTATTTGAATAGTATTATTAGATAGCATTATTGGCAATGTCTAGAAAGTTCTGTCTAAGGAGAGGTTTGGTCATCTAATTGCGCGCCAGTAAGGAGAAATCCTTATTGGAAAGCCCCCTCTTTCCTGGGAACGGCCTGGTTGTCATAATTGTGATTATGTAATATTATTTGTGAATAATTAATTATTGATTCATATGATAAGGAAATATTTATTTTATGTGGATATGATGAGGGATATATTTTTGTGGTTAAAAATGAAGGAGTTAATGTTGAGATTTTTATCAGTATTTTTGTCGGAATGGAGGTATTAAAAATCAAATTAGGGTTTTTGAGATATTTTGCGGGGGTTATAATTTGTAATCCGACCGTTGGATCGTGGTAATTTTTGGATATGTTATACATATATAAGTTGAGTATATGTTCACAAATTTTGAACCGTTAAAAATGAACGTATGATTTATTATGAATTTTACAAGATGTCTGGTTCAGAAATTATTGAATTTTCGGAGTTTATCATTTTGGTGGAAAATTCTAGAATTGGTGGGCCCCACTTGTGGTTGGTGAAGAAATGTGCTGAATTATATTTCAAATGTGGTGGGTGGGAATAGTAGCAGGTAAAGCCATCAGGTTGCAGGTCAAACCTACCAAAATTTTCCTATAAATAGAGGGCTAAGTTAGAATTGAAAATCACACCAGAAACATAAGCTTTCTCTCTTTCTCTCTCTATATTATGAAGCATATTTTGTGAGTTTTTAGATACTTGGTGAGTTGCTATTCATCAGTGCAAGTTTTCTTCAGCATCATATCCGATATCCAGTCAGAAGTACTGCTCTTTTGAGGTAAGGGATTGTAAGGGATTGTAAGGGATAGTAAGGGATATTAAGGGATTTTAAGGGTTGTTATGATTTTCAGTTTCGTAATTTTTCTGATCTTCAAAAATTCTGGAAAAATTTGAAATGATATTTTGATGAGTTTTCTTGATTGTGTCCAAAAATGGTGATTTTTGGATGTATAGATTGAGAGTTATGAATTTTATGAGAAAAGACTATTTTAGAAGTAACAGCTTATAATTCCTTGTGGTTAACTCCAAAATTGATGAAATTTTTATTGGGAGTACATGTATATGATAGAAGTATACTCTGTAAATTTTAGAATTTTTAGACAAAAGTACAATTTTTGATAAATGTCTAAATATTCGGCTATTTTGGCCATATGAAAAATAGTAAATGACTTTTAAAAATTCTGAGAAAAATATATGTTCAATATTGGACTATATTATGCTAAATCCCAGAAAAGAAATATTTTTAGAACTGATTTGGTATTTTTCATGAAAATGGTCTAGTTATGAGTAAATGAATTAAATATGTTTTGTGAAGAAAGAAAATTGGAAAATAGGATTTTATGGCTTGAGAATCCTATATGAGGTATATGCATATTTTTTATGAGGGTTTTGGTTATTGATGATGAAATTGGAAGAGTTGGCATTTTATGATGATTAAATGCATTAATTAGTAAAGTGTAAACAATTAAAATAAATTGTTTATAAATTTAAGTAATGTTATTCTTTCAATATCATTATACCGAAATATTGGTATGAATTTTATTGTAGAATTTCTATCTTTTGTGTCGGGGTTACTATTCATGAGTTACGAATATTACTCTTGAGATTAAAACTATATGTTGATCATATTATTTTTATCATCATATATAACATTTTTATAACCCTGATGTTGAAATTCTCTTTCACTGGAGTGTAAAGATGGGTAGATTATTGGTATGATCATGACTAGGGTTCTCTTTGGCCTGTAGTGCAAAGTTGAATTGTGACTGGTATGATCATGACCATTGAATGTATAATTGAATATCTTAAGCTTAAGTGCAAAGGTGAATTGATCAACATGGTTATAATTATTGTTTATATAAATTCTGAAATGATTATATATTTCTTTGATATATGAATATATTTGGCCTGTAGTGTAAATATGAATTGTTGATGAATATCTTTGGCATGTAGTGCAAAGATGGCCTGTTGATGTATATCTTTGGCCTGTAGTGCAAAGATGAACTGTTGTTGAATATCTTTGGCCCGTAGTGCAAAGATGGTTTGTTGATGAATATCTTTGGCCCGTAGTGCAAAGATGGATTTGTTAGTATGATTATAAACAGGAACTGTGATTTGGTATAACCATGATCTTTGATGTTTCAAGTAAAGACAGGTGATGAAAATATTCTTCGTCCTGGGTGCGAAGAAAAATTTATAGTCACAATTATGATTATGAGTTATTCATATGATTGTGGAAAGGAACTGTTGAGTGATGTTACATGGATAAAATATTGTTGGTGGATTTTTAACATGGAGAAGATAATAGACTTTATAGTCTATTTGACTCTTCTAATGGATTGCTCGTTCCGCTGCAACTATGGTTGAAATTTTTATCATTTACCATATGTTCTAAATCTCTGATTTATTGTTGATGAAGGCTATTGATAATTGAATTATCTTTAGTCATGATATTCTTTACTGAGCTAGTTGTGCTCACCCTTTTGCTTCACAATTCCTTTCAGGTAATAAGAGTGTAGCTGGGTCGAGCGGGGGTAACAAGGGAATAGAACGGTGGTCATCATTTAGTAGTTATATTTGGTGAAGAAAATAGGGTGAGGCGAACCCAACGTTGGAAGGGTGTTTTGTCACTATCATACAAGATGTCTAATGACATACAACCTCGTGTCATCATAAGACAGGGTTGTACTCATCCACTTGCTGAGTATATCTATGGGCACTACCTATATAATCTTGGTGTTTGTTTGAAGTATAATTCTCAATTAGAGACAGTGGAGATAATGATAAGTCAAGAGAAGACTCACCATTGGGAAGAATATGATAGTAATCTTCTCGTTTTTCTTTGGGGTCTATTGGGTCAACCAAGGATAATTCTGTGGCCATATGATATCTATCATAACCTAGACGCGTGGCCTCCCATGTACAAAGGTTTCCTTGAGCACTTCCCAAAGATTCTAATTTCTAAAACAGTTTTTGACTATACCTTTATGTAAGGTGTCACTGTGAGGTGTTGTCCACGGTTGGGACATGTGTCACATTTGGTATATATTTGTATTCAAACTCACAGCATATGTATTGTTGTATTTTGTACGATAATTGTTGTAATAGAGTTGTAGTTATTTTCTGTACCATGTATTTGACGACTCAGAATGGGTTGGATGGAATGGACCTATTTTGGGGTCGTTACAACATTGGCACATAGGTTTAACAACTATTGAATCACAAATAATCACTTATCTAATCACATTATCTAAGTCCAGATCAATTTCAAAAATATGTCGATGTACCGACGGCTTTATCGGGTAATTATCGAGTCTAAGACTCTATTCTGAACTCAATATCTGTAATTATCAGTCATATTATTTTTAAATAACTTATAATAATTTTTAAATATTTATTATAATTTATCATGAATTTTCAAACATCGGAATCATTATTAAATGATTTAAATGTCAAACAATTCTATTATTATTAACATTTAATTACTATTAAACTATTAATGAAACCATTGCCAAAATATTAAAGTTATTTATAATAACTCAAAATACTCTTAAAGTATTAATATTACCCTTAAATGATTTTTAAAACATTTAAAATCATTTTTAAATACTTACCCTTGATATTTAATTATTAATGTACCATTTATCTAAATATTGAAAGTCATTAATTATAACTTCAAATATTTTTAATTCATTTATATCCTTTTTAAATGATTTTTAAATTAATAAAACTATTTTAAAACTATTTATTTAATATAATTATTAAATAAATCTAATATCATTTAATATTAAATTAATATCATTAATATTAAATTATTAATGAAATTATCCTTTAAATATTAAAAGTTATATTTTATAACTTAAAATATCTTTAAAACACTTTATTTTCATTTTAAATGATTTTTATAATATTAAAAATAATTTTAAAACTAATTTATTTAATATATTTATTAAATAATTCTAATATCATTAATAATAAATAATTAATAAAATTTACCTTTAAATATTGAAAGTTATATTTTATATCATAAATATTTTTATAACCTTTAAATTATTTTTATATGATTTTTAAATTATTAATTCTATTTTTCATAATTTATTTAATATATTTAATAATTAACTTAATTATCATTAATATTAATTAATTAATGAAATTCATCTCAAAATATTAAAACCCATTAAAAATAACTTAAAATATTTTCTTATACCATAATATAATTTTAAATGATTTTTCAAGTATTAAAATTATTTTTAAATAATTTATTTAATAATATAATTAAATAAATTAAATACCTTTAATATTCCAAAAATATTAAATATTTATGAAATATATTCAAAATAATTAAAAACTAATTTTCGGACTTTAAAATAATTTTTAATAATTTATTTGTATTTTTAATAATTTAAAACTATTTAATACTAATTATTTAATAAAATAATTAATTTTAGAAATTAATTGTAGCTAAAGGATGCCAATAGCGACGAAACTGTCACTATAGGTGTTCTTCGCGTTCTTGAGCAAAGCCCATAAATGCATGTCAGTGATCAAGAGGGTATGTTTGACCAGTGATAACTTTTAATCTGTGAAGTTTCTGGGCTTGATCTTGGTCAGATATTGTAGTACTCGTGTAATATTACACTTTCCAACAATCAGATTTGTCATACAACAACTCAACATAGAGATCTGAACCTTCAAAATACATGTGAGAACGTTTCTGGGTTTTTCAGAAACCCAGATAGTTCGACGGGTCACTTTCTAGATCATCTTAAGTTAGGTTCTGGTCATGAAATTGGTTATATTATGGTTCAAGTCTACAGAACACATTACAAGGAGCTCATAGTAACCAATAAATCAGTTTAACAACATCATACACTTCAGATTTAAACTGGTCAAAGGATGTCAGAAACAATGGGCTAACGATTTCTGAAAATTCCAGAAACATATAATCGTGATCAACAAGCCTAGTTTGACCATCTACTATGTTCTATCAGTTGCTTGTTTAAAGTATCTAAAGCCACCAATATACAGCACATATACAAAACTTTAAACTGGATACAAATGTGACAACCCCAAAATAGGTCTATTCCACCCAACCTATTCTGAGTCGCCAAATACATAGTACAGAAAACAACTACAACTTTATTACAACAATTGTCGTGCAAAATAAAACAACACATATGTTGTGAGTTTTACTACCAAATGTGACTCATGTCCCAACTATGGACAACACCTCACATTGATACATTACATAAAGGTACAGTCAATAACTGTTTTAGAAATTAAAATTTTTGGGAAGTGCTCAAAGAAACCTTCGTACATGGGAGGCCATGCTTCCAGGTTATGATAGATATCATATGTCCACAGAATTATCCTTGGTTGACCTAATAGACCCCAAAGAAAAACAAGAAGATTACTATCATATTCTTTCCAATGGTAAGTCTTCTCTTGACATATCATTATCTCCACTGTCTCTAATTGAGAATTATACTTCAAACAAACACCAAGATTATATAGGTAGTGCTCGTAGATATACTCAGCAACTGGATGTGCACAACCCTGTCTTATAATGACACGAGGTTGTATGACATTAGACATCTTGTATGATAGTGGCAAAACAACCTTCCAACATTGGGTTCGCCTCACCCTATTGGATTCATCAAATATAACTACTAAATGATGACCACCGTATTACCTGAAAGGAATTGTGAAACAGAAGGGTGAGCACAACTAGCCCAGTAAAGAATATCATAACTAAAGGTAAATAAATTATCAATAGCCTTCAACAGTAATAAATCAGAGATTTAGAACATATGGTAGATGGTAAAAATTTTCAACCGTAGTTGCAGCGGAACGAGCAATCCATTAGAAGAGTCAAATAGACCATAAAGTCTATTATCTTCTCCACATTAAAAGTCCACCAACAATGTTTTATCCCTGTAACATTAATCAACAGTTCCTTTCCACAATTATACGAATAACTCATAATCATAATTGTAATTCTAAATTCCTCTTCGCATCTAGGACGAAGATAATTTTCATCACATGTCTTTACCTGAAACATCAAAGATCATGGTTATACCAAATCACAGTTCTTGTTTATAATCATATTAACAATTTCATCTTTGCACTACGGCCAAAGATATTCATCAACAGACCATCTTTGCACTACAGGACAAAGATATTCAACAACAGGTCAGCTTTGCACTACGGGCCAAAGATATTCATCAACAATTCATCTTTGCACTACAGGCCAAACATATTCCTCAACAGTTCATATATGCACTACATTACAAATATATTCATCAACAGTTCATATTTGCACTACATGCCAAATATATTAATATCTCAAAGAAATATATAATCATTTCAGAATTTATATAAATAATAATTATAACCATGTTAATCAATTCATCTTTACACTTAAGCTAAAGATATTCAATTATAATTCAATTGTCATGATCATACCAGTTAACAATTTATCTTTGCACTACTGGCCAAAGAGAACTCATAGTCACGATCATACCAATAATCTACCCATCTTTACACTCAAGTGAATGAGAAATTCAACATCAGGGTTATAAAAATGCTATATATGATAATAAAAATAATATGATCAACAACTGCATTTATTTTCAAGAGCAACAATCATAAATCAACGATAATTTAGTCAGAAAAAGAAACCAATTTTTATTGTGAATAGTACCCGTGAATAGTAACTCGTGAATTGTAACTCATGAATAGTAACTCATGAATAGTAACTCGTGAATAGTAACTCATGAATAGTAACTCGTGAAGAGTAGCTCATGAATAGTAAACTCAACACAAAAGGGTAGAAATTTCACAATAAAATTCATACCAATATTTCGGTATAATGATATTGAAATAACATTTCTTAAACTTATAAACAATTTATTTTAATTGTTTACACTTTACTAAATAATGCATTTAGTCATCCTAAAATTCTAAACTCATAAGATTTCATCACCAATAATCAAAACCCTCATAAAAAATTTGCATATACCTCATATAAGATTCTCAAGCCATAAAATCCTATTTTTTAATTTTCTTACTTCACATAACATATTTAATTCATTTACTCATAACTAGTCTATTTTCATAAAAAATATCAAATCAGTACAAACAAATTTTCTTTTATGAGATTTAGTAGAATATAGTCCCATATTGAACATATATTTTTCTCAGAATTTTTAAAAATCATTTACTATTTTTCATATGGCCAAAACAACCGAATATTTAGATATTTATCAAAAATTGTACTTTTATCCAAAAATTTTGAAATTTACAGAGTATACTTCTATCATATACATGTACTCCCAATAAAAATTTTACCAATTTTGGAGTTAACCACAATGAGTTATAAGCGGTTACTTTTAAAATAGTCTTTTCTCATAAAATTCACAACTCTTAATCTACACATCCAAAAATCGCCATTTTTTGACACAATCAAGAAAACTCATCAAATTATCATTTCAAATTTTTCCAGAATTTTTGAAGGTCAGAAAAATTACGAAACTGAAAAACATAACAACCCTTAAAATCCATTACTATCCCTTACCTCAAAAGAGCAGCACTTCTGACTGGATATCGGATATGATGCTGAAGGAAACTTGCACGGATGAATAGCAACTCACCAAGTATCTAAATATTCATAAAATACACTCGATAATCTAGAGAGAAAAAGAGAGAAAACTTATGAATTATGATGTGATTTTCAATCTAACTTAGCCCTCTATTTATAGAAAAATGTTAGCACGCCGAAGCAGACTTGACTTACTACCTAATGGCTTTACCTGCTACTATTTCACCCACCAAAAATCAGCCATCTTCCCCAACAACCAAAAGTGGGGCCCACCCATTTCTAGAATTTTCCACCAAAATTATTTATAAACTTAATTTCCGAATCAGTCACCTCTTAAAATTGATAATAAATCATTCGTTCATTTTTAACGGTTCAAAATTTGTGAACATATACTCAACTTATATATGAATAACATATCCAAAAATCACAACGATCCAACGGTCTGATTAAAAATTATAACTCACACAATAAAACTGTAAGAACACTGATTTGATCTTTTAATACCTCCAATCCGACAAAATACTGATAAAATACCTCAACATTAATTCCTTCATTTATAAACACATAAATAAATCCATCATTTATATCCACATCAAATAAATATTTCATTATCATATAGATCAATAATTAATTATTCACAAATAATATTACAGAATCACAATAATGACAACCAGACAGTTCCCAGGAAAGAGGGGGCTTTCCGATAAGAATTTTTCCTTACTGGCGCGCAATTAGGTAACCAAACCTCTCCTTGATAGAACTTTCTAGACATTGCCAATAATGTTATCTAATAATATTATTCAAATAATATAAATTATTGATCTGATAATAGAGATACTGTGCAGTGACAATTATTGAAACAACAATAATATAAAATATCAACGCAACAATTATTGATTCAATAAAATAAAATATTGAACAGAAATTAATGTAACAATTATTGAGTAGTGCCTTCTCACATAAGAATCAATAATTGAAAAAATACTGTGCAATACCGTGTGCTATTGTGCAACTACGCATATTACTGTATTTTAACCACCAGGTATTCTAACAGTGTTAACGGTAACAACTACGTCGTTATTTATAAAAACTCAAATTTGTCGCTTTCTTCATCCAACAGTTATTATGTTATGGGGCACACAAATGGCTGCGCCGTTGTACGAATATTCTCCGACAGAAAGAATATTCCATGACTAAACGAATTTTCCCCGACAACAATAAATATTTTATAACCACTTGCGTATTTTAAAAAAAAAAATTCATATATCACCCTTAACTTTAACTTTTATCAATTTAACCATTTACTGAATAGTAATTATAAGAAAAATTGAATACTTTTATTTCATAAAATTCGAGGTCTTACAACAAACATGTCATTATAACACTTATAACCTGACAGATCAGAGGCCTAGAAAATCATGTCAGACGCTGCTAAAAGCTTTCTGGGTTATCCAGATTTTTAGAAAGTCATGGTCGGTCAACGACCTTTGACCATGAATAACTTCCAATAACTTCCAATATAAGCTAAGAAGTGTTTTTGGTTTTTCATATCACACTCTTTTACTCTCAATCTCGAAAATCTAGAGAGAGAATAGAATGGATAGTTTTGAACAATAAAGTGAGTATTTCTACATAGAAGTCAAAAGTTGGTAACCAACTACAATTATAGTAAGACTTACACTCAACATTCAAATGTGATAAAAGGGCATTTTGGACATTTTTCTTATAATTTTAATAGTAGAATTGTAACTTGGCAAACCCTTAGGGTTTAACCCTAAGGTTTAGCACATAGATTTATAGGATTTTAATTTAGGGCTTACTATAAAAACTGTAGTTTCAAAAATTGTAATTAGGGTTTCTTGAAATAGTTTGGGTGTTCAATTAATAAAAACTTGCTAATTAGGTTAAGGTCCACTAATTAACATTAAAAATTCTAATTTTGTAATCAGGGTTTCCCCACTTGACAATTAGGGTTCCAAATATAGAAATTAGGATTTATAAATATTAATTAGGGTTTCAAAAATTAGGGTTTTCCTAATTAACTTTAAATTCCATAATCCTTATCCTTAATCATGATAATACAATTTCAAAACATTCTCGAACTCATAATGGAGTTTTAAATTAGGGTTTTGGATTCCATATCTGACTTATTCTTCCATATTTAATCTTAATAATTAAGGTAAAATAATTAACTTAATAATCTGTACAAAAATTCATATAATAAAATAATTATTATAATTATTCTAAGAAAATCATTTCATATATTATTTAAATAATATATAACTATATTTTCATGGAAAATAATTAATAAAAACCTTTCTACCATAAAATTAATTATTATAAGAATATACTTTATAATAATCAATAATTCTAAAATAAAATTATTTATAAATATTCTTGTAATAAATATATTTTTATTTATCACATAAGTACATATACACAATATCTTGTACAAATCCTCATCCTTAAAATTAAAAAAAAAATTATACGCAAAATTTCTGATTTAATTATATAGAAAATATCGGGTTGTTACATTTTACATGAATATTGTCTAATAGACAGTATTCAAACCCAAATGGAGTCCTCAATACAATTATTATCACACTATTTTATAAAATAGTGAGGACTACTACAGCCACCATCTCGGACCGTCACTCCATTCCCCGACTAGTCCCGGCTACGTTCTCATTTCCTGAAAAGAACAATGAAAATAAAAAGGTGAGCTAAACTAGCCCAATAAGAAATATTATGACTAAGATAATGCAGAATAAATTATCGTTAACCTTCAACAGTGTTAAATTGATAAAATACAATAAACATCAAGTTTAACTACAGCGGAACAAGCAATCCATTATAAGAGTCAAGTAGGGCATGATATTTAATATCTTCTATGATTTAAGAGTTTATCATCAATTTTATCGCTGAGACTCAGCTTAATAAATAGTATCACAAACACGAATTATCCATGCACTACGGGCCAAGGATATTCGTGTTTTCACCAATGGTCATGATTATACCGAATAATCCCTAGTTATAATCATACCAACAACTGTCCATCAATGCACTACGGGCCAATGAAGACTTTTACAACATCATTTGTAACATTACCGGTCATGATTATACCAAATGATCCCTGGTCATAATCATACCAATCAACAGTCCATCTATGCACGTAAGCCAAAGATGACTTTCATCACAATATAAGCATGAGGATGATGACAATGACATAAAAATTAAATTAAACGAAAGCAAAGGATAAATTTTAAAGATTTATAATTTAATTTATCCAGAATTTAATAATGTCCAAATTTTCAATATGATACTACTTTGTGGAGTAAAATTTAAGAATAATATTGTATTAAAAATGATTTGGATCGAAAAGAAATTAATTTTTGTCATTAATAGTACTCTGGGTGAATAGTACCTGAGTGAATAGTATCACATGAATAGTACTTCAAGAATAGTTTCCTGCGAATAGTACTTTGTGAATAGTACTCGTGAATAGTACTTCATGAATAGTACCCGTGAATAGTACTTTGTGAATAGTACTTTAGGAATAGTACCCCATGAATAGTAAGTTGTGAATAGTACCGTATAAATGAATAGTACTCATGGACAATACTCCGGTATGAAATGCTTAAAATTTAACAAGAATGTGCAGAAAATATCCTTGTGAAACTATACTAGATGAAGCGCAAATTTCAAGGATATTCTACTAATTTCACGGAGTATAGAAGCAATACTTTAACAAAATGAGGGTATAATCAGGAATACGAGACGAAATAATATTACTCACATACTACAAAGTATGGAAGAAAATATTATTTCTTACGAATACTGAACAAAAATAATATCCATTATCTTAGAAGAAAACTGGATACTGGAATAGTGAAGTAGTGGAATACTCTTCTTCTTTCTCTCTATAGCTTCTCTCTCTATAATTGCTCTTGTGAGTCTTAGTGAATTGGTGAGAATGAAAGAAGAATAAGCTTCTATTTATAGAAAAATATAGTTTCGATAATTATACGTTTTGGGGCTCGAATTATTACAGTATAGTACCTTCATCTATACCTCTATTTTTAATTTAGTCTTGCAAGTATTATCAATCTTACATCACCTCCCCTAATAGTACATATATGTGAATCAATAGTTCCATACATGTAAATCAACAGTAAATTTGCATGTGAACTAATAGCAATTAATTGCTCATTTATCCGATTAATTACCCGATTGGTCAATATAACATCCAGAAATCAATTATTATCGAAATAAATGTCGATTTCTACTAACACAAATAATCCCAACACAATGAAAATATTAATTTTATCTTTAATCAACACGAACTTAATCATCATTAGTATTATAACTCACAATATTTAACAACCAGATCATTCCCAGGAAAGAGGGGGCTTTCCGATAAGGATTTCTTCCTATTGGAGCGCAATTAGGAGACCAAATCCCTTTTCTCGACAGAACTTTGTAGACATAGTCAATATTGTAAATAATAATATGAATAACTTTATCGTCTCAATTATTGATTTAATAATATAAAATATTATGCAGATGATACTGTGATAATAATTGAATCAATAATATGAGAGATATTATGCAGCAATTACTGTAGTAATAATTGAGTATAACTGAGTGACTTCTCACGTAAGCATCAATAATCAATACCGTGTGCTACTATACAACCACGCGTATTACTGTACTTTTACTACCAGGTAGTTCAACAGTTTAACGGTAAATTTTCGCCATTATTTTTATAAAAATATATTTCTGTCATTTTTTAACTACGACAATACTTCCGTTGTGGGGTCCACCAATGATTGTGTCGTAGTACGAATATTTCCAGACCAATCGAATATTTTATAACAACTTGCTTACTTTACAAAATTTGTAAATATTTCCAACGATTATAACTTTATATCAAATCCACACCATAATATTCAAAAATATAATTTGAGAAAAATTAATCTTTATTCATAAAACTTGGGGTCTTACAAAGTTCTTGATCCAATGGATCGCTCAGCATAAAATCTGGAAATTATCCACTTTGTTATTGCGTAAAATTGATTCTTGTTATTCAATTGAATATCGTTGAAATTTGAAAACATTGTACTCTTTCACTATTGAAATATTGTTTTGCATAGGATGCGAGAAAGACTTGTTATTGATTAACGATTTGTTCAGCTATTTCAAAGTTCTTCGAACTTTGGTGTCATTATATCGAATTGATAATCTAATCTTTTTGACTCTTATACACTATTGTATGTTTAACTTGCGGAGAAAATTTGTTGCTCACCCTTGCTTAAATATAATATTTCAGCTAGGAACGAAGTGGCCGGAGGGGCAGAGAAGGAAAAAGGCAAAGGCATTTTGCTAGAGTATTTAAGATAAATAATATTAATTATGTTGATTTGTATAACCCTTTTTGTATATCTAAGGTACATTTATAATGTTAATGTTAGAGAACCTGGGGTAATGTATTAACAATATCAGTTAATGAGATGTATGTTTATATTCATCAATGAATAACATAGAACTTATTATCTGGATAGTTAATAATTATGTATAACCCTAATTAGGGATAAAATTAGGGATACACCCTAATTTCATCATCAATTCACGATAATGTATGTATGTATGAACAGAATACATACATTATTAGGGAGAAATTCTTATCGGAAAGCCCCCTCTTTCTTGGGAACGATCTGGTTGTTAATATTGCGGGTTATAATAATGATGAATAAATGTGGTTAAAAATATTGAGGGAATTTTTATGAAGTATTTGTTATAAATTTTGGCGTATTATTTAGACCCCCGCTTACCTATTTTTCAAAATAATCGATAAAAAATTATTCAGTATTATATATATATATATATATATAAGAGGTGGGGCCCACATGTGATGATGACATGGGTGGGGCCCACGTGTGATGAAAAATGAATTGTCATGGGGGATTTCACTGGTGGGTTATATATATATATATATATATATATATATATATATATATATATAATATATATATATATGTATATTATAATAAATTTTATTTTTTATGAAAAATAGAATATATTATATTTTATTATGCATAATGTTTGCATAGTGTCTGCATAGTATTTGCATAGTAAATTCAAAAAAAAATCAATCGACGCCCGTAAATCAACACTGCGCAGTCCGTTTCTAAATAGTATCCTTCCATTCTCCTATAAATAGGATACTCGGTTTAGAAAAGAAAATCACACCAGAATCAGAGAATTCTTCTTCTATAATATTGAGTGTATTTCTTTAGAATTTAAGGAAACTTTGAGTGTAGAAAATAGTGAAAGTTTTCTTCAAGAATATATCCGTTATACCAGTCGAAATTGCTCTCTTTTTGAGGTAAGGGGTATTATTTATTTCTTATTTGCTTACGATATTATTTTTTATATTTGTAAGAAATTTTATTTCGTTCAATATTCGCAAGAAATATTATCTTCGTTTAATATTCTCAAGGAATATTATCTTCGTTCAATATTCGTAAGGAATATTTTTTTTGTTCAACAGTTGTAAGGGATATTATTTTTGTTCAATATTCGTAAGAAATAATATTTTCTTCCATACTCTGTAATATGTAAGTAATATTATTTCATTTCAGATTCTGAATTCTACACTCATTTTGTTATAGTATTGCTTCTATACTCCTTGAAATTAGTAGAATATCCTTGAAATTTGCACTTCATCTAGTATCGTTTCACAAGGATATTTTTCTGAACATTCTTGTTCATTTTTGAGTTTTTCATGTCAGAATACTATTCATGGATACTATTCATACGTACGACACTATTCATACGTACGGCACTATTCATACGTACGACACTATTCATACGTACGGCACTATTCATACGTACGGGTACTATTCATAAAGTACTATTCATGGAGTACTATTCACTCGAGTACTATTCACCCGGGATACTATTCATGACAGAAATTGATGTCTTTTCTGTCCAAATTATTTTTGATACAATATTATTCTTGAATTTTACTCCACAAAGTAATATCATGTTGACAATTTGGATATTTTTAAACTCTGGATAAATTTAAAATCTTTAATATTTATCCTTGATTTCGTTTGATTAATACTTATATCATTGTCATCATCCTCATGCTTATATTGTGATAAAAGTTATCTTTGGCTCGTAGTGCAAAGATGAACTGTTGATTGGTATGGTTATGACCAGGGATTATTCGGTGTAATCATGACCTGTAATGTTACAAATGATGTGGTAAAAGTCCTTATTGGCCCGTAGTGCATTGATGGACAGATGTTGTTATGATCATAACCATGCGTTCTCTTCGGCCAAGGGTGCAGAGATGAATTATTGTTTGGCATGATCATGACCATTGGTGAAAACTCGAATATCCTTGGCCCGTAGTGCATGGATAATTTATGGTTGTAATACTAATGAAAATTCTTGGCCCGTAGTGCATGGATAATTCAGTGATGTAGATTATTTATTAAGCTGAGTCTCAGCGATAAAATTGATGATAAACTTTTAAATCATAGAAGATAGTAGATATCATACTCTCATTGACTCTTCTAATGGATTGCTTGTTCCGCTGCAGTTGTTGATTTAAAACTTGTTGTCTATTGTAATCTATCAGTTCTTATACTATTGATGGCTAAGGATATTTTTTTTGCATTATCTTAGTTATAATATTTCTTACTGGACTAGCTGAGCTCACCCTTTTTTTTCACTGTTCTCTTCAGGAAATGAGAATATTGCTGGGACTAGTCGGGGAATGGATTGACTGTCCCGATGGTTGATTTAGTAGTCCTCACTATTCTGTGAAATAGTGTAATAATAATTATGGGAATTGAATTTGAGTTTGGATATTGTCTAGAAGACAATATTCGTGTTAAAACTCAGCTATTGTGTTGTCGTATTTTGCACGACAGTTGTATTAATTAAGTTTATATTTAAGTTATATACCATGTATTTGGCGACTCAGAATGGGAGAAATATACCTATTTTGGGGGCGTCACAAATATGATGAGACCTGTGAAATGCCTTGTGTGGCATGAGAATATAAATTTTGATGGTTTAATTAAATTAAGGAATGAATGAATTAAGAAGTGAATGATTAATTAATATCATATTATTAATTAATTGTTATTGTGAATATTAGAATACTAATGAGTAAGATAATTTACATAATTAGAATTATATTTATTCAATTAATGGTTATGTGCAAGATATGTGATAATATATAGTACCTACATTCACTTAAAAAGGAAGTGTAGTATGACACTTTAATGTGACTATATAATATATAAAACTATATAGTAAAATTGAATGAATTATAAGTTACATAAAGAATGCTTATGTGACAACATGTATTTGTGAGAACATTAAAGATGTACTTTACGTATATTAAATCTATGATTTGCAAATTAACAATAATTTCAAAAACTATGTATAATTGGAATAATAAAATTGTGTGGAAATAATGGATTGTTAATACCCAACTAATTATATTCCGATCCAATTTTAATATTATTTGGACTAACTAAATGTACATGGATTATATAATTA
Organism: Panax notoginseng; assembly: GCA_016801055.1. NCBI lineage: Eukaryota > Viridiplantae > Streptophyta > Magnoliopsida > Apiales > Araliaceae > Panax > Panax notoginseng. Next base: position 68,541,045 of record CM029016.1, read on the forward strand.
TGGATATGAATATATACCCTAACTTAACACAATGTAGTAATATTACCTCATTAAAATTGTGTTGTATACTCAAAGGGAATTAAAACTTTAGCACCCTATTTTGTTATTGCGTAACAATCAGACTACTTGTCCCAATTTGAGTGACCCAAACAGTGCTCAACAGTAGCTTAATCTTAGTTGTGTGAACTCAAGCCTACTAGAAATTTGATGTGATGATGAGCTGAGATGGGGGAGAAGGAGTTAGTGAAATCTTTTCACCAAACTCTCTCAATCCAATGGCTTATTCTCATTCCCGTTGGTTTGTATATGATAGGCAAAATCATGAACTATGTAATCCATCTTCTATAAATGGTAGCTCTTCCTTCTCATTTCTCAGTTGCTAGATAATTTGTCTGATAAGTATATATTGAGAGTGTGAGTAGCTGAGTTGAGTAAGAAGGAGTCCGAGATTGTAAGGAGTAGCCATTTAAGTTTCAAGAGGTAACATTTCTGTTTTGTGTTCTTAATTTTGAGTTTTATTAAAATCTCATAATTGATTGAAATTCTCTGTCAATTGGTATGAAATGGCATGTCATTGTGTTGTCTGAGTCTGTATGCATGTTTAGGAGCAATGTAGTTGGTCTGGGTTGCAGGATTTTGCAATGCTTATGTTGCTTGTGTTAAGGCTCTGTAGAAGCAGAGCCATTTTTTTTGCTACTGCTCGAAGTGGCGCAGCCGCGCCACTTCTATAGTACAAGACCGCGCGGCCGTGCGGGTTGCCTTTCTTAGAAACTGATGTTGGTTGCCTTGTGTATCTTGAGCATGTTAGGTTGGTTAGATTATGCATGTAAATGACCCTAATATATGGATTGGTGTTGTTTTAGTTATAGTAAGTCGTTTTAGCTTGGTTATAATGATTTTGAAAACAAATCGTAAGGTTTGAAACACAAATCATGATGAACTTAGTGTATTTTAAATTTTGATCTTTTGAGTCTATAATTATGTTTTACATGTGTGAACATATAGATATGAAGTGTGTTATAAAGTTGTTCTACATATTATCTTGATTTAGCATGAGTTTTAAAAAGGAAACTTGGAGATTTTTCAAAATGATGATCATAATATTCTTTAAGTTTTGAATTGTAAACACTTGAATATAGCTTGAATATGTGTGCAAATAAGCATAAGATGTTGATCTAAGTTGTCTTGCATAAAGGAGGTTGCATAGTGGATTCATGTAGGTTTAAGAACTAAATATATACAAGCATGCTTATGTTGTCTAGTTATGTAGATGTGAAAGCATGATGTATAGTAAGTGAAGTAGTTTTGCATTTTTGATTGGTTGACATGAGATTTTCAAAAAGAAACCTTAAGAGTTTGGGAAATTAGTTTGGTTGATAACAACCTTACATGTATTCTAAGATTTTGATTATCACATTAGGATATGAATATGCATGTAGACATGATTGACATGTATGCCTAGCTAGTCATATACATTGTAAACTAGTTAAGTATGATTTAAAACAAGTCTAAATGAATTAGAACTATACAACTTGAAATGCATGACTAAGATGACGCGAGCATGTATAGTTGAGACCTATTGACCTCATTGTGTGTGTATAACGACTAAACATGAGAGACTTGTTAAATCAACATTTAAAGCCTTGATTTGTAGGTATGGATAACAAATCATGTTAAAGGACAAGTTATAGGATCGAACCTAGTTATAAACGTCATGACATGTATATTCTGCAAGTGACATCATAAATGTATATGGGTGTGCAGGTCTGGCCATGCTTCTATTTATCAGCTTTGAGTTGAACTGGGAGCAGCGCGACCGGGTCACTCCCTAGTTTAATTCAAGCGCAGTCGCGCCACCCTGAAGTGCAGTCTGATTTTCTATTTGTGATCCGAGAGTTGATGAATGCTTATATTGTTACCTTAATCTGTAATACATGACCAGTACAGTATTCAATGTGTCAATAAGCATGCTAAAGATAGAATCATATGTTTGATAAGCAATTATAAACTTTCAAACATTGAGTCAAATGATGATTACAAACTATGTTGTTTGATATCATAGTGTCTTAGAAACTGATTTTGTGTTATGTGTATGTAAGGTACGTAATGACGTACGTATGGGATTATACGACTAAGATGAGACTAACAATATATGTTTAGTATCTGTGAATTACACTTGTGTATCATGGCAAAATGAGATAATAGGTTTACATATTGAACTTGTATAACTAATGTGTTTATATATAAATAGGATATTATAGTTCATTGGAGTGGTATTAAGCTATAAGTTGGTAGTCGACACGAAAGGCAAGTTTCTTAACTTACACAATTTTGGATTTTGTGCAAGTTCTCGAACTTCATTTGATTTTCATATTGAATGCAAGCTTCCTAAGTTCTTTACACTGTACATATTGTATGATCCGAATTGTTGCCATGTCAACCATATTTATTTCGAACAAATATCTATTACTATTCGAAAATCATTGATATATTTTGACGATTGTTGCGAGCATTGAACTTATAGTTCTTGAATACATTATGAAAGCCGTATAAGCCATTGATTTGGCTAGACCATTATCGTATGTTGGAAAGCTATCCAAACCAAATTAACTTGGTGCGGACTCTTATAATTGACTGAGACGAACAACCCTCCTTGAAGGGAAAACTATATAATTGTCGGGAGACCGACGTGCGCACATGAGTATGATTAAATGTTATGCATAACGTAGGGTACTTTAGGCTGATCACCTATTGTACTCATTTTTATTGGATTATCAGTTTATTACTGTTAATTCTAGTAGAAGTTCATAGTCCTTAGTGACTGCTCAGTATTCATTATTTTAAAATCTCGAATTTATTTAGTGTTGAATCTTATTGATATATTTCTGTCCTTAGCGACTATTGTTGAGATCCATCAATACTTCTTGCTCTCCTTGAACTATCATTATTGTTGTACCCTTGAGAATTTAAAACTGTATTGAACACCCTTATTGCTATATTACTTGTTGAGCAAACTTGTTGCTCATTCTTGATTTCCCTAAAAATATTTTAGTTAAGGCAGAGCAAGGCGGACCCTCGGTCACTGATAAAGGCAAGGGCAAAGCTAAGGAGTAGCTTCATATTAATTAGAAATATTATGAATATGTAAAGGCCTAAATTATGTTATGTATTAGTTATGTCTAAACTATATTTAATTTTGTTTAAGGTATGTAAGAGATGTTTTAAGTTACGAAACCTTGGGACATGAATGATTATATTAAATAAATGTAATCTATTTTGTTATTTCCGTTGCATGAGATGTTATTTAGTCATTAGATTTGTAGCACGTGACGAACCGAATTTGAGACGTGAGTGGTCTGGATTTGGGGGCTTCACAAGGGTAAAATGCAAAGTCGACCACTGAACTTTAGTGGTTTTTGGGTATTGAGCCCCTTTCTTCTGGTCAACGCAAACTGAGCCCCTTTCTATTCAAAAATTTGGACTTTAAACCCCCAGGCGCCATATGTGCGTTGACCTGATGACGAGTCACACGTGGCGCCTACGTGGCACACGTGACAGATCTGACGTGGTATTTTATATTGTAATTTTACATGTGAGCATTGCTGAGGTGGCTTCTTTTGATTTTTTTTCAAAAAATTGCCTCTCCACAGATTCGAACTCACAACCTCACATTTGAAACTTTGGTCATATGACCACCCGAGCACCACGGGCCTAGTTATTAATAATTCGCAAGGATTAATCTTTATATCAAAACATTTTATTTCCCCTAAAAAAATTAAAATACTTCACAGATCCTTCTTCAGACAAATCTAAGATTCATCTGTCTGAAGAACTAATTCAGTCAATCATAAATACAGTCAGAAATAAATTCTTATACAATCACTAAACTTTCCCATTTCTCCTCTCCCTTCTTTACACTTTTCCAACAAACCCAAAACCTTAATTGCCCTTTCAAGCACTAATTTAGTAGCACCAAGCAAAATGGGCACTACCCCATATTCTACTGCTCGGCACCTATTATCTGGAAAAGAACATATTGTGAACAGAGTCGTTGTCGCTTCTGTTCTCTCTCTTCCATTTCCATCCTCTAAAAGTGAAACTAGGGCCAAAATCGCAAATGGGTATGCTCCAATTGTGGCTTTATTTACCTCCACAACTGCCAAACTGGTCAACGTAGTAGCGGTGATAGCGCAGCAATTGCCTCCGCCGCCGCGCAAGGCAACGATAATAGTACCAATTGCCCCCTTAGCCACTAAACCCACTTTATTGTCATCATCTAGACTCAAATTGAGTAACAAATGAAGGGCTTTCTCTCGTAGAGAGAAATCATTTAAGGAAACACAGGTGAACACAGATGACACAGCGCCTAACTCAGTGAGTCAGCGGAGGAGGGTCAAATCACGCTTGGAAAGTCGACTGATTTGGTCGATCGAGCTGAGCTTAGAGTCCAGCCGCGCATACAGTTTAGTGATTCATCTGTCTGAAGAACTAATACAATCGCGCATACAGTCAGAAATAATACATCTAATTTTTAGATTTATCTAAAGAACAAAGAACAAATGAATCTTAGATTTGTCTGAAAGATCTGTGAAGTATTTTAATTTTTTGGGGGAAAATAAAATGTTTTGATATAAAGATTAATCCTTACGATTTATTAGCAGCTAGGCCTGTGGTGCTCTGGTGGTCATATGACTAAAGTTTCAAACGTGAGGTTGCGAGTTCGAATCTGTGCAGATGCAATTTTTTGGAAAAAAATTCAAAAGAAGCCACCTCAACAATGCTCACATGTAAAATTACAATATAAAATACCACGTCAGATCTGCAACGTGTGACACATTGTTGATCAATTTCACAATCAATATATGCGTGCAAGTATACACGGTCAACAAGAAATAAAGTGATAAGAAAAGTATAGTTCCCACGAAAAATTATTTAATAAAAATCACCAAGTACTAATTCTTAACCAAACTAATTTTATTTAAACAATCGATTTAATTTTGTGAATTAAAATATATAATTAAACTACTACTAGTAGTAGTTGAAAATCAGGTTATGGAGATTTAAGATCATAACTTCACTTATTGCTTCACTTATATTAAAACACTTCTTATTAATTATGCTCACTATTCTTGATTGTTAATCAGGAACTTATTAGTATTTATAACCACCTTCCGATGCATCACAAACATATTAATCCAAATCCACAGTTAATAGAATTGAATCAAACACCCTAATTAACTAATTCACTATATTCCTATGTGAATTATAATTAAAAAGGATTTAAAGTACAGGTTCCCTATCAGATTACACGCGGCGTAAAGGCATATCCCTATCCTAAACACAAATCATGAATTCCATCATCATGCAAAAAACACAATCACGTGCTATTATGATCAGATTGAAATTTATATTTCATCTCCCGAATTCATATAAATTATCATGGTAATTGTTAGCTAGACAATTAAACAATTATACGCAATCATAATAGACAATCCATAGAATAGATCACAGTAATTAATAAAGAAGCATACTAAAATAAGCTATGCAATAAGATCTGTTGCAATCTTAAACAAGAATTTAGTCCATTGTCATTGAATTAAAATTAAGAATCCACAACTGAATAGATATTAAAAGATAAAAATAAAAGTAGAGGAAAGAATGAAATATGTTGTCTGCAAATATGTTGTTCCCCTCTTGCTCCTACTCTTGATCTTCAATGATCTCCAAGTTGCTTCGATCTCCAAGTTGCTTCAATCTCCAATGATCTAATATAAACTAGGGTTTATGTTCTAATCTAATGGAGTGTTTTTTCTAATCTAATCTATCTCATCTCCCTTTATTTTATGCCTTACATCATGTATCTATAGGTTCCAAGTCTAATATTTAGCTTAGGAACAAACCCAATCCATTTTGGAGTCAAAAATGTGTCAAAATTCGCTCCAAAACGCGTTCAAGCTTGACCAGGCCTTCCCCAGCTCCCCAGAGCTGTTCACGGCACTGCACCACTTCCTCCTAGCGCCCCAGCATTGGGAATAGTCTCGAAATGAGTGCCCCCGTGTTGGGGCTTTTTTGAGAATTTTTCTGCTCTAACGTCCTTTGGAAAAATAGCCATAACATCTTCGTCCAAACTCTGATTTCGATGATTCAAGATGTTCCGAAAAGAGGAGACGTAGATCTACAACTTTAATTCTTTGAGTTTTCCGAAATAAGGTCCGAAACAATACTGAAATTGGCTCTGAAGTGGATGCTATGTAAACGGTGAGCCGAAAACGCGAATCTAGAAACCCCAAACGTCGATCCAAGTAACTTTTGTCCCAATTCCTACAAAACAACGTAAAACATGCATGAATAGGCACAAACACTTAAAAATATCCAAAAAATTAAGCTCAAATGCACTCAATTATGGGTATAAAACTCACTCATCAAATACCTCCAAACTTAAATCTTTGCTTTTCCTCAAGTAAAAACACAAAAGAACTAAAAATAAACAAACTCACTCAATTACATGAATGCATATGCATGATCTACTTCCTAATATACCTAAGAACCCAGTAATAAATTAGTATGATATATAGCAACAGGCCTCAAAGATACCAATAATACTCAAATAATATATCCAATCAAGTCGAAGTCCATAACTCTAACCACTTAGTCAATCCAAACCTGTCATCACCCATGTTGTGCATATGTGCTTGTTAACCATTCTAACCAAACACAATTCAAGATAATCACATAACAAACCTCTTAGAAGGAAAATTTCAGTTCCAATTCAATTACTTTTATGAACATGACAACTCCGGTTAAAACTAAGTAAATACCAAGTCTAAGGGTAAATACATGATTTATTTCTACCTTTATTCAACCACGAGGGTATTTTTGCTCTTTCTCGTGTTTTATTCATTTTTTATTTTTCTCATGGTTGTGCAATGTCTTATTCCCATAGGCTTTTCAATGCTACCTTAACGAGCTTTTGACCAACGACTCCCAGACCATTAAGACCTTAGGGCGCTAGGTGTAAAGACAATCCTCTCGGTGTTTATTCATTTTTTTTTTCTGGATTTTCTATTTTTTTTCATTTCATCATTTCTTTTTTTTTCTTTTTTTTTCATTTTATATATATATACCCCATAAATTCTCCCAAACTCAAGTTTTTACGTCATTCCAACCTTTACCTCCAGTTCACTAATATCCTTAAATTTTAACCAATATTTTCTCTCAGAAAGAAATTATGAAACCCTTGAACCAAGTAGATTAAAACAATTAAACTTTAAGTGCTAACCGGTTACATAAGTTTTAGACAAGCTCAGATTATCATCATGATTAAAATTAGAAATCATCATCAATTATCAACACTATTCAAGTTAACATGCAAAACCAATCTTATCATAGGCCGAGCTATTCAAGTTAACATGCAAAACCAATCTTATCATATTAATTAAAATAAATGAGTTTATTTTGATTAAAGATTTTGATTAAAATAAAATAGTTTATTTTATTCAAAATTGGATAAATTAAAATAAAAGAGGTTTATTTTGATTTAAATTTAGATTAAAATAAAGGAGTTTATTTTAATTCAAAATTAAATTTTATGCTAACTAAATTTGCCCATTAAATGATATCAATATATATATTGAATGTTTATTATTCATGAGATGCTTCTGATGCAGACAGATGATGCTCTACGATCATGGTCGTGGTGTCTTGCCATCTTGATGCTTGATTCGGCACTAGTAAACGAGAACACTACAATTTCTCTTAAGTACTGGTATACTACGATCTTCACTTGCTTGTCTTGCAGACTTTATGCTTCCGAGAGCACTCTACGATTCTTGAGTTCGACTCGGCAAGCGTTTGGACCACTCTACGTTTTCAGGAGAGGCCCTCCAAAGCAGACATACTACGATTTCTCGGTACTCTACGATTCTGCCTTGGCTTCTGCAATCTCTTTATTTGCTCGACAGACTACGATTCTGTTGAAGCCTATCTATTATATTTCAAGACATAGATCAACCTAACAGCTTTGATCTTTTCTTCTATACATTCATTTACAGAATGATAAACATTAAAGTTCAGATCAACCTAACAAGGTTGATCTACCACTAAGTCATTGTACATGTATTCCTTTAAGGACTTTACATATAATCATGAATATTTACTTTCAACATCAAATTTAAATATGAAATCTCCCAATAATCTCCCCATATTTGATGTTGACATAACCAAGGAGATTTGTATCATGATTATTAATTTCTAGATGCAGTTGCTAGAAAGTAAATATGACTTAGTGTTTCAGTGAGCAACTGAAATCTCTAGAGAATAAGCATGAATTTATTGATGTTTGTAAAGACAAATATTACAATTAAGCTTAGTTACATCAATAAGAAATGAGTTCCAACTTATCTCTATTTCTTCTGCCTTTTGTTCCTTGGAGGATTGGCATATTCCGCAGCTCTCCTTCTCCTGCTGGCTTCGTCTCTCCATGCTATATCTTCCACCTCGCTTTGACTTAGCCGTTCCCAATGATCGTGTCTGTTCATGAATGCAGGATCTCTAATTGGCATGTTTAGGCCTGTAATGGTTACACCTTGTGAGCTGGGAGATGGCTCTTGACTCCTTAGCGGTTGTGCCATGATAATTTGCTGCTGTTCAGGTCGTGGAGGCTGATGGCAAGGCTGTCTTGCGAGAGGGCACCTTGAAGATGGAGCAATAAATTTGCCTCTGCCTCTGCCTCTGCCTCTGCCTCTGCCTTTCTCTCCTTCCCCTTTATTCTTCCCCTTTACGTCAGCATCAAGGGTTCGAATGTCTTCAGATAGTCGAGTCATGCCTTGGACGAGCTCGTGGAATTGATTCTTGGAGTGAGCAATGTCTTCACAGTTTTCTTGGACCAGAGAATCAGTTCGAGATTCTCTCTTTTGTAGAATGGCTAAGACAGTTTCTATTTATTGCATTTGGCCCATGGAAAATGCTTGGAATTCTTTCATTAAAGTTCGTAGACTCGTGAAAATTTCCGTCATAAGATTATTTTGGGATTCATAAGTATTCTGGAAAACGAGAACTGCTTCCCTGTGTTTCTTGGCAGCTTAAAAGTGAATTTGATCCCTTTCATTGATACTCTGAATCATTTCCTTTATGATCTCCCTAAGCTTCTTTGTAAGCTCAGTACTTAGGTTGCTGGGGAGGGTGTTGGCAGCACCAATCAAATGAGTCAGCCTCAGATGAACAAGGTCTGAGTGAACTTCAAGATCTTCTTGTATGTCCTTGTTCACCTTCTGAGATGCTTTAGACAACTCCATTTTGGTAGGAAGATCTGATATGAGCTCAAGGAGTTGCTGATTATTTGGAGGAGAGGCTCTTGTATATTGATCTTGCATATTGTAGAAAGTAAGGTCAAGGTCAATATAATCATTGGTTGATGAAGAGGGAATGTTTGATGGTGGAGCAAGTGTGTGAGGTTAAGTCGCAGGAGGAGGTGACTCTACGATTAGAGTTGGTGACTCTACGATTGTAGTAGGAGCAATATTCGTAGAGTGAGAGATGATAGGAGACTGGATCAAGACAAAATTAGGTATGTTTGGTTCATCACTACCAGAATGTTGGGATTCTGTAACTGGAAATTGATTTAGTGGATGAAGTATCACTTCCAACCTTCTTGGTAATTCGTAGAATTAGTTAAAGGTTGATGGTGGACAGTGACTAACCCTAAAAGAGATAGGAATAGTTTGTACCTCATGCTCATTTTCTGAAGAGGGGTCGTTGGTGATCAGCTTTCGGGCAAAAGTGAGGTTGCCTGGGAATCCATTAGTTAGCACCGAGATTGCTGGATAAGCTTTGAAGGTCCAGAACATGTGATCCCAGGAGTTGAGGATTTGGGCTCTATGAAAGGGCATCATAGGTAAATAGGAGAATAGTTTATTGTAGTTGGCTCTCCTATATCCATCCCAGCCTACTGCAATAATCTCAACTTCGTCATTCTCTTCTTCTTCTCTATCTTCATTTGAAGTTTCCACTACATCGATCATCTCCATTTCTCTTCTTCGCTCTTCTGCTCTCTCATCCTCCATTGCTTCAACTCTTTCCATTTCTATAGTTTTTGAAGTTAGTATCTCTTGAGGGACTGAGGGAGGTTCATGATGATCTCCTGGCAATTCTTCCTCAGCTGTAGCCTTCTATGACATAGGAACTTCATTAGGCTCCCCCTCAATTTGATCATTCGTTTGAACTTCAAGCAGCTCCCCCTCAGCTGGTGCATTCTCTAGTGCAGGAACTTCATGAATCTCCCCCTCAACCCAAGCTGAAATCTCTTCAATAGATTCGGGTAGCTCTTTCTCAGCAGCTGTTCTTCTGTCTTCCTCCTTTAATACTCCTTCATTGACAAGAATGTATTTCTTGACAAGTTTTCTCTTTGTCTTCCTAGGCTGACCCACATCCTCAGCATTTTCTTCAGCTTCAGCTCTAAAAGTTTGATCAGGCTGAGAAGTTGTTGCAGCATCCTTTTCTAGAGTGGTGTCAAGTCTGGACTCTACGATCAGTAGCGACTCTACGATCGAAGAGAAAGAAGACTTCTTTTACTTATGGCTGTGTTTTCCCTTCTTAAGCAGCTGAGAGATGGTAGCTCTATCTTCTTCTTCTTCTTCAAACTGTTGTTCTTTCCCCTTCATTTTCTTCAGAGTTTCAATGCCTGAACTCTCTTGAGGTGCATCAGTGGTTGAACCTTAAGGCTCCTCTGTTGTCTGAGCCTTCATCTTCCTCTTTCCCTTTCTTTTTCTGATCAAAGCAATGGGTTCTTCTTTATTGATTTCTTCTTCTTCATCAATTTCCTTCACCACTGACATGTATCCTGGTAGCCCAGACTCCTTCACTTCACCAGTCCTTTCACTGAATTCAGACATTATTCTGACATTTTCTGCTGGATTTCTTTTCTAGTTTTGAAACAGCTGCTGGGTCATCCTTCTATTGGGATTGATAGATTCCCCTTCATTATCCCCAATTTTAGCACCCAGTGCTGATTGCAAGATGATGTTTATAAACCGTCCGTAGAGCATCTTTCCAGAGCTCTTTGATTTTTTTTAACTGAGTATCCACTTCCCAATCTAATCGATGAGTAGGGCCCCATAGTTGAGTTGAATCCCGAAGCAAATTATTGTCATGAGCTTAAGTTGCACTTCATTCATAGAGTCATGGCCAGAGCTCTTACAGCTTATGCATTTCTCAACAATGTTAGCCAAAAACTCATACCTTTGGGGAAACTCTTTCTTCTTATACCCCTTGACGGCCTGAAACTTTTTATGATGCATCTTCTTCAATCCTTCATAAAAGTCGATGACCTTCATAGATAGAATTCCATTTGATTTGAAACCTAGGGCTAGGTTTATATCTTCATCATTGAGTTTAATTTGCTCGCCCTTGACCCTTGTGGTGATAACATCGTTCTCAAAAGCTCCATTTCTATAGAACTCTTTCACCAGCTTCGGGTAGATCCATGTGTTGGTGCCCAGAGCTTCTTCAAGACCAGATTTCTTCAACAGAGACAGAATTTTGTGGAATTGAGGGTCAGCTGTCTTGAACTCATCGAAGCAGAGTCGATAACCAGTGATAACATTTGAAGCCGCCATTAATTTCCTTGCACTGATGTTGGTTGAGCGTTTCTGAAAGCTAGGGTTTCTGCTGGTAGAGAGAGAGAGGAATAAGCTTTTTGAACTTCTGAGGTGAGTTTTCAAAAAGACCTTTTTAAACTATACTTGTAACTTCCCTCCTCTTGATATGCATAGTGAGGCATGTGTCAAGTCTTGCTTGGCTCCACGATTTTAACAAATGTGGAAAATACTGATATGCCCTTAGCTCCCCCTGAGCTAGTGTATCCTTTGGGAGGACTACGATCGTTGAAGTTGCACTACAATCGTTGAGGTTGAACTACGATCGTTGAGTTCACTACTGAATCTACTCTACAAACGTTGTCTACCCTGGTCCTTCTGATGAACTTTAACTTAGCATTCCTTCTGGTTTAAGGTAGCTCAGGAAGGTCCAACCTCTTAGAATAAACTAAGGATCAGGTTTGTCCCTGAGGCGCTTGACAGAGGGATTGCTTGGATTTGTTGGGAATGTTGTCATCACATGATGCTTCTTTGTCATGTCGAGACAGCTCTTGATCGTGGACCTCCTTTAGTCATCTCTATGATTTTGAACTTAGCCTTTATATCTGCATGGTTAGCATAAACTAGAGCATAGATTTTATGGTTATAGATTTAGCATGCCTAACTCACTTATCAATTTATTAAATTTGGATTCATTTAGAGGCTTTGTAAAAACATCAGCAAGTTAATTTTCAGTAGGGATGTATTGTAAAGATATAGTTCTATTTTGAACATGATCCCTAATAAAATGATATCTTATTTCTGTATACTTAGTCCTAGAATGCATGACAGGATTGTGTGTTATTGCTATAACACTTGTATTATCACAATGAACAAGTATAGATTTGAAATCAAACCCATAGTCTGCTAGCTGATTTTTCATCCCCAAGGTTTGAGCACAGCAGCTGCCAGCAGCAATGTATTCAGCTTCTGCTGTTGAGGTAGATACTGAGTTTTGCTTCTTGCTAAACCAGGACTCAAGTCTATGTCCTAGCAACTGACAGGTGCCACTGGTACTCTTTCTATCTATTTTGCAGCCTTCAAAATCAGCATCTATATATCCTGTCAGTTCAAAGGAGGACTCCTTGGGATACCAAAGTCCCAAGTGAGGTGTGCCTTTGAGATACCTGAAAATCCTTTTTACAGCAATTAAGTGTCATTCCTTAGGATTATCTTGAAATCTAGCACATATGCATGTTACAAATATTATGTTTGGTCTACTGGCAGTTAGATATAGTAGAGAGCCTATCATACCTCTTTATTGAATTATATCAATACTTTTACCTTTCTCATCC